>CAWLCU010000650.1:133594-206094 GCA_963855975.1 Andrena chrysosceles | reverse complement strand
CGTCCTCGTCGTCCTCGTCGTCCTCGTCGTCCTCGTCGTCCTCGTCGTCCTCGTCGTCCTCGTCGTCCTCGTCGTCCTCGTCGTCCTCGTCGTCCTCGTCGTCCTCGTCGTCCTCGTCGTCCTCGTCGTCCTCGTCGTCCTCGTCGTCGTCGTCGTCCTCGTCGTCGTCGTCGTCCTCGTCGTCGTCGTCGTCCTCGTCGTCGTCGTCGTCCTCGTCGTCGTCGTCGTCCTCGTCGTCGTCGTCGTCCTCGTCGTCCTCGTCGTCGTCGTCATCCTCGTCGTCGTCGTCGTCCTCGTCGTCGTCGTCGTCCTCGTCGTCGTCGTCGTCGTCGTCCTCGTCGTCGTCCTCGTCGTCGTCGTCGTCCTCGTCGTCGTCCTCGTCGTCGTCGTCCTCGTCGTCGTCGTCGTCCTCGTCCTCGACGTCGTCCTCGTCGTCCTCGTCCTCGTCCTCGTCCTCGTCCTCGTCCTCGTCCTCGTCCTCGTCCTCGTCCTCGTCCTCGTCCTCGTCCTCGTCCTCGTCCTCGTCCTCGTCCTCGTCCTCGTCCTCGTCCTCGTCCTCGTCCTCGTCCTCGTCCTCGTCCTCGTCCTCGTCCTCGTCCTCGTCGTCGTCCTCGTCGTCCTCGTCGTCGTCCTCGTCGTCGTCGTCGTCGTCGTCCTCGTCCTCGTCCTCGTCCTCGTCCTCGTCCTCGTCCTCGTCCTCGTCCTCGTCCTCGTCCTCGTCCTCGTCCTCGTCCTCGTCCTCGTCCTCGTCCTCGTCCTCGTCCTCGTCCTCGTCCTCGTCCTCGTCGTCGTCCTCGTCGTCCTCGTCGTCCTCGTCGTCCTCGTCGTCCTCGTCGTCCTCGTCGTCCTCGTCGTCCTCGTCGTCCTCGTCGTCCTCGTCGTCCTCGTCGTCCTCGTCGTCCTCGTCGTCCTCGTCGTCCTCGTCGTCGTCGTCATCGTCGTCGTCGTCGTCCTCGTCGTCGTCGTCGTCCTCGTCCTCGTCGTCGTCGTCGTCCTCGTCGTCGTCCTCGTCGTCCTCGTCGTCCTCGTCGTCCTCGTCGTCCTCGTCGTCCTCGTCGTCGTCGTCGTCGTCCTCGTCGTCCTCGTCGTCCTCGTCGTCCTCGTCGTCGTCGTCGTCCTCGTCGTCCTCGTCGTCGTCGTCGTCCTCGTCGTCGTCGTCGTCCTCGTCCTCGTCCTCGTCCTCGTCCTCGTCCTCGTCCTCGTCCTCGTCCTCGTCCTCGTCCTCGTCCTCGTCCTCGTCCTCGTCCTCGTCCTCGTCCTCGTCCTCGTCCTCGTCCTCGTCCTCGTCCTCGTCCTCGTCCTCGTCCTCGTCCTCGTCCTCGTCCTCGTCCTCGTCCTCGTCCTCGTCCTCGTCCTCGTCCTCGTCCTCGTCCTCGTCCTCGTCCTCGTCCTCGTCCTCGTCCTCGTCCTCGTCCTCGTCCTCGTCGTCGTCCTCGTCGTCGTCGTCGTCGTCGTCCTCGTCGTCGTCGTCGTCCTCGTCGTCGTCCTCGTCGTCGTCGTCGTCCTCGTCGTCGTCGTCGTCCTCGTCGTCGTCGTCGTCCTCGTCGTCGTCGTCGTCCTCGTCGTCGTCGTCGTCCTCGTCGTCGTCGTCGTCCTCGTCGTCGTCGTCGTCCTCGTCGTCGTCGTCGTCCTCGTCGTCGTCGTCGTCGTCGCCATCACCATCACCATCACCACCATTTTATTACTTTCTATTATTGTTCATACCTATAAAAATTCTGTATGTTATTATTTTACCCGCATTTTCAAAACCTGGAAAAGCGAAAATATGTAGGGTAGATAGGGGGCGGTAGTAACAGGAGGGCGAATGTAACACATATAAATTGTGTTGAATCTCAAAACAGATAATGAATATTGACATCAATTCTATATATACACATGATAAATAATGACATTTGTGTTACGTGCCGGCTATTTTTCGAAATTCATTTCTGAATCTTTGCGATATCCTCATTGTAGTCAGTTCACAGATGTCGACGATTGAATCAACCATCACGTGTTATGGGAGTTTCCCTTGATCAGTTGTCAATGATCTACAAACCAAATTATTATAATTTTATATAAGTCATTACGCCACTGCATTTTCCCATGCAAAAATCTCGACACTGCAGAACGTTCTTAGCACGCCGGATGCGATAACATTCTGAAAACCTATGCACTGTGAGGCTGGGAACGGTCCGAGGCGACGACTGTTAGGCCCGTGTGCACGAGGTGCAGAGTCAGCAATTTTGGCGCTCGGGCCTACCCTGCGAACGCTCGGGGCAGTCGGCTGACAAGTCGCATAGTGCGTGGCCGATCTGTCCGAGGGACATTACTATTCATTGAAATAGTCTTTGAGCCGGAGTTCCAGTGCATCCCAGTGATCGTGGAAGGACTCAGTTCCCGTAGAGACTTATATATTTTTGCGTTTTTACCATTTTAAATTATAATCAAAAATTACCATTTTACTGCAGTCGCCTGTTTAGTCGCTTGGTGCGTAGTCGATCTGTCCGAGGGACATAACTATTCATTGAAATAGTCTTTGAGTCGGAGTTCTAGTGCATCCCAGTGATCGTGAAAAGACTCAGTCCCCGTAGAGACTCAAAACTCATACACATTTTGTGCTTTTTAATCGTTTAAAAACTATAATCAACTTTAATTATTTTGCCTAAATCAACTATCCTCTAACATTTAAAAAGAATATAAAGAACTGACTTTTCGACATTGTGTGTGTTGTGCGACGCTCCTGCGCTTCGTCATCTTGTACGCGGGACCCTCTAAGCCACCCAGAGAGAGAGACAGAGAGAAAAAGAGACACACACAGAGAGAGAGAGAGCGAAACAAAGCGAGTAAGACGTACAAAATTTTAACAGTTTCACACCGAATTGGTGAGTGTTTTAAAGTATGTTATTATGTTCAATGATCGTCATCGGATAGCGTCCATCATTTCAATGTTTTAATCTTAAAGTATCAATCGTATTGGCCATGTCAGTTTCCTAAATTGATTCTGTAATTGTTCCTAAATTGTAAACATTTTTCATCATCTCCGATTTGCGAATTCTACAATATCAAACATTTGCGTGATAATTGATCCATTATGTGTTGCGGGTTTCTCCCTTGATCAATTATTGTCTGATTTTCCTTCGACATTTAATTGTAACCGGATCGAATTTCTTATAATATTTGTTTGTCGACGACGACGTTGCACAAAATCCATGTAATTTACCCAATTTATGTACTACCTTTAAAAAATTTTCCTTTTGTTTCTTTCTAATACATGGTAATCTTTACTTGAAACCGTTTCATTTTGCTTGAACCGTCTTTACCAAAGTACCACATCCTGACTGGGCGACCTGTATAGGTTGAAGACAGTAGCCGTCCCCACAAAAATCCTGATTTTTGGCGTAATAATCTAATTATGTCGGAATTACAATTATATCTTTTAAATTCGTTAAGCGTTGCGTGAGTAATTTACACTTTACCGCTCGGTCGCTAAAAATTAACGCCCTCACGTAACAGCTAAACTGGTGTCAGAAGTGGGATACTGCTTTTGTCAAACCCGTCCCTTGTGGTATTTTCTGAGACGTTCGAGATAAAAGAGTGCATATGTAATTTTTTATATTTGATTTAATTGGTGTGCTTTACATTTTTGTTTTCTTTTGTGTCTTGAATGTTTTAGGAAAATCCGTGATATCGCTTTCCGATTTATTTTCAGTTTATTTATATATATATGTATTTGTGTATATTCTTTGAATTAATTTGAAAAATTTAGCAAAATGTCTAGTCCCAATGAAACCGCTGGTGCGTCGGGTAACGCGTCCGCGAATTTATCAGTAACAAACGCGATGATAACGTCTATGGTGGAATGCTTTGCTTTGCAGCACGGGACGCTGAATATTCCTTTCTTTAACGGTAGAAATATACCTTTGAAAGATTTCTTACAAGACGTGCAAAACGGCGCAGTTTTCGTACCGCCTGCGTCGGAAGGCCCTTTCGTTAAAGCAGTCCTAGGAAAATTACAAGGAGCTGCTCGCGACAGTACTTTCGAAAAAACCTTTAATACTGTAAATGAATTAATTAAACATTTGAAAAACAGATTCGCTCCTGGAAAAAATTATCCGTATTATCATCATGAAATCAAAAGCATCCGCATGCATAGAAACGAAACTGTAAATGATTTTTATGATCGGCTTAATATCTTGGTTAGCGGAGCCCGGCTCGCGCTGGAAGACTCGTATGGCGAGGACGCGGATAAGATGCTGCGCCCGATAAAGGATTGCGCGCTGGAAGCATTTATTCGGGGCTTGCCGGACGAGATAGCCAGGGCCGTAGACGCGCGAGATCCAAAAACTTTAGAGGACGCGCTAAAACATGCGACGCGAGTCGAGACGCGAATGAGGTCTGGAGTAATACCGACTGGAGATACAAACAGACTGTTTCTTTCACGGCAGGATGATTCTCGTTTAAATTCCCGTCCAGATTCCCCTGTTCAAAGTAATTTACGTCAAAACTTATTCACTCATCGCGATTCGCGAAATCAAAATTTTGGAGATTCTCGTTCGCGAAGTCCGAGTCCAAACGCGACAGGAAATTCAGATTATTCAAAATTCTCAACAGGTATTCTTAAACCACCGCGGAATAACATGGACTCGAGTAGATATCCCGAACATGGGTATCCTGTCTATTCCCCGTATCCTTATATGCCTTATCCACCTTTTTATCAAATGCCTTATCCACCATATTATTCACCGTATCCACAGGATCCGCGTTTTCCGTTAAATTCGCCGTACGCACAATCTCCGACGGCTCCACAATTGGCACGGAGCACGAGTCCAATTCCCCAGTCGACGCAAGTCACACCCCAAAATTCAAATTTCCAAAATAGTTTCCGAAACTCGAATTCCGATTCGCAGAATTCCGTAGGATTTCGGGAATCCAGGCCGTATTCGCCAAATCAAAATCGATCGTATTCGCCGAATCAAAATTCGTTAGAAGCACGTAATAATTCGGATTTAAACTCCCGTGTAACTCCTCGAACAGACGCGACGACGAGTTACCAAAATCCCGAGCGTCGCCCGTTGAACAATCAAAATTCCGAGCGTCGCCCGACGGTAAGATTTCTGGAAAAGGATCAACAATATTAAATTTGGGTTGTAATGACGAATCGCCTGTTGTAAAATTAACCGCGGAACAATTACGATATAAAACTGCAACATTTTTTATTGATACGGGTGCTGACATAAATGTAATAAAATTAAACGCATTGCATGAGGATATAACAGTCGACGTACGCGATTCTATTGAAATGAGAGGAATTACGGACGAAAGAATGGAAACATTAGGAACCACAATAGTAGAAATTTTGAATCAACCAGTCCTATTTCATGTAGCAAGATCAAATTTTCCGATACATAGTGACGGTATTTTAGGAAAAGCTTATTTGAGACAAGAAAAAGCCGAAATTTATTTTGCACACAATACAATAGTTACACAAAGTCAACCAATTCGACCGATCCATTTTATTGGCGAGGCTCCTCCGGAGGAAGCACCTCAGAAAAATAGTACGCCGCGTGTTTATCGTATTAGTAGTCGTACCCGAGAAGCAATCGCCATAGATACCATCGATTGTAATTTGAAAGAAGGATATTTACCACTGATTAAAACAATAGATGGAATTTATATTGGAGAAGCGCTGGTAAAAGTTAAAAACAACGTGTGCCATGTTCTCGCAATAAATACCTTGGATAAAGATATTGAAATAGAAATACCGCCTCAAGAAATTTTACCATTTGAATATCATAACTTTCCTGAAGAACGCGAATATTTCGATTCTGACTCTGATCTGCAGGAGTCATCGGTATCGACGGACCGAGTAACCAGAATTTTATCAAAATTGCGTTTAGATCATTTAAATGATGAAGAAAAAGAACATGTAATTAAATTAATCGAGGAATTTCCTGAACGATTTCGTCTACCAGGTGACAAATTAGAATCCACTCCTTTAATGCAACATCGAAAACCCACTTGCCCATTAACACTAGGCAATATCGGTTTCCACGCATCCACCAAGAAGAAATAGCTCGTCAAATTTCTAATAAATTGGCAGATAAAATTATTGCACTTTCAAATTCTCCGTACAATTCACTAATCTGGATAGTACCAAAGAAACCTGATTCCGAGGGAAATCCAAGGTGGAGATTGGTAATCGATTTTCGATATCTCAATGAAAAAACAATTGGTGACGCATATCCCCTTCCTAACATCACAGAAATTCTAGATCACTTAGGCGAAGCGTAATACTTTTCCACCTTTGATCTCGGTAGTGGATTCCAACAAATTGAAATGGATCCGCGAGACCGTGCTAAAACAGCCTTTACTACACCTAATGGTCATTATGAGTATATTCGTATGCCCGAAGGGCTCAAGAATGCTCCCGCGACGTTTCAACGGCTGATGGATCAGGTATTGCGCGGATTACAGGGTGTGGAAGTATTTGTCTACCTCGATGACATTGTTGTTTACGCGAAAAATTTGGAAGAACACGAAAAGAAAGTCCGACGTCTGTTTACGCGATTAAATGATGCAAAATTAACCCTTCAGCCAGATAAATGTGAATTTTTGAGAACCGAAGTCACATATTTAGGCCATATTATTAGTCGTTCTGGAGTAAGACCAGATCCAAAGAAAATAATTGCGGTAAAACATTTTCCTCGTCCTAAAAACCAAAAAAATGTACAATTTCTTGGACTAGCCGGTTATTATTGCCGATTCATCAAAGATTTTGCAGCAAAAGCGAAGCCTTTAACCGAATTATTAAAAAAGAATGTTAAATTCGTATGGGAAAGACAACATAAACAGAGTTTCAAAATTCTACGTAAAGCCTTGTGCAGGAGTCCCATATTGCAATATCCCGATTTCGATAAACCGTTCACATTAACTACGGATGCATCTGACTACGCAATAGGCGCCGTACTTAGCCAAAACGTAGACGGACACGATTTGCCGGTAGCTTACCTTTCGAGAAATTTAACGAAGCCGGAACAAAATTATTTTACCACAGAAAAGGAATGTCTAGCAGTTCTTTTTGCAATATTACATTTTCGACCATACCTTTACGGAAGAAAATTTACTTTGGTTAGTGATCACGAGCCTCTAAAATGGGTAGATAAAAGATCCAGGACAACGATTAGTACGTTGGAGATTAAAATTGCATTATTATTATTATTATTATTATTATTATTATTATTATTATTATTATTATTATATTTAAACGGGAGAACCCTTTAGAATACAGAATTTGTACATAAAGTGCATGAAGAATAAAATATAAAGAAAAAAATAAAATATAGATATAGTTAAACAGTAGATATAACGAAAACATACATAACAGTCAAAACAAGCAACAAGACTAAGGCAATGGCCGAACATTAAGGCGATGGCAGACTCCTCAGGAGTAGAGCCCTAAACGTAGTTAGGGAGTCTATGAACAAATCAATATTGGCAGGGCATTGATTCAACTCGCTCATAGCGCGATTAATGGGGTCAGCCGAGAAATAGCGATATTCGGGGACCCGAGTAGCAAAGAGGGGTCTAAGACGCAGCGCACGTTGTGGAGCATTGAAGCAAATCCGTGAGACAAGCTCCTGGCAGTTAATCTGACCATGGAAAGTTTTGTAAAGAAATAATAGATCCGCACAGACACGGCGATTACTAAGAGATAATAGTCCCGTTATTTGCAAGGCAGGACCGTAATCATGGTCAGAGAACTGCATAGGGCTACCTGAGGCCCTCATGGCCAACCTCAGGAACTTGTGCTGCACCCGTTCAAATAAGCTGGTATATTGTATATGCCTAGGGCTCCATATTACCGACGCATATTCCACCTGCGACCTCACCAGTGCGACATAAAGCAACTTCAGTGTTCTGATTTGTTTAAAATGTTTACCAAAACGGGCTATAAAACCTAGGGTTTTCATAGCTTTACTCGTAACATTTCTATAATGATTGCGAAAATCCAGCCGTGACATAAACGTAACACCCAGGTCCCGGACTTCTGCCACCTCAGACAAAGTGGTATCATCTGAATTATATGTTGAGGGAATGCCACTAACAGACCTGTGTGTCCTTAATAATACACATTTACCGGCATTTAACCGCATCCTATTACTGGTACACCACTGCTCAAATCTAACGAGATCCTCCTGCAACAGTTTCACATCAAGAGTACTACTAATAGTACGAAAAATCTTTAGATCGTCCGCATACATAAGAAATTTGCTATGTATAAAAGCCCTCCCAAGATCATTACGAATATGAATTTGTACATAAACCTGGACGTCTAAATTCCAATGCGGACGCTCTGTCTCGAAATCCGGTAACAGAAATTAATACTAGTTCCGATTCCAGTTCAAAAGATACATCCGATAGCGACTCGGAATGCAATACTAAGATTTCCAAAGTTATGCCTATTAAAAAACCTCCCGCGGATAAAAGATTACCAACGCCAAGCACTTCTAGATCCGTACCTTCAAAATCAAAATCTGTAGCTAAACCAATTGTTAAGAAAAGTAAACGTACATTTCCATTAGATAAAAGTGCCATTGCAACAAGAACATGTTCCGCAGTTCAACCTGCCGAATCTAAAACTCCCATTAATTACGCGGAATTAACAAGTGCCGAATCTTCACAAAATTCCGAAGAAGAACTGCCTACCGAGGTGGTCGATCCGCCGGTATTCCGAGGAAGAAAAAGCGTGTTACCTAATCTCAAATCACCGATATTGGTTCAAGAATTTCAACGCACCCTTTCTAAAGAAGTACAATCTGAAGACCAGTCCGAGGCTTTGGACACTACAGAGGATGAAGCTGCCGCGGCTCCAACACCCGCCGAAAGCATAATGATAGAGGTTGCACCTCCATCCAATGATAGTGACGATAACGAGATCCACCTCGACACTACTCAACCCATTAGGCTACAGGAACTTCAGGAATCTTTTAACCGTTTCGACCAATCGCTGCAGGAGCATAGCGACATTCTTCAAAAATCATCCGATGAATCAGAACTAGATACAGAAAATTCATTCCGGGAAGAATTGGATAAACGCGCAGAAGACTTGTGGGCACAATATAAATCACGAAGACAAGATAGTGCTGAAACAACAGGCGCCGAGGTAGGAGCTTCGGGATCCGAAATAGGGAGACCTCCTTTGGAATGCATACAGGAAGAAGAAGAACCAAACAATGTCTCAGGATTTGATAACACGCTAATTCGCCGTCCACCGCGCCGATCTATGATTCCAACCCCGTTACCATCAAACAAACCGCTTGCGCTATCTACACCTTATTCGAAACCAAAAACACCAACTTCCGATTTGCCTTCCACCCCCAAACGTGCACCTGCTCCTGAATCAATGGACTATAGTAAAATTGACCAGTATCGACCAGGAATTCAAATAACAGAAAGTATACTTCCCGACGTATTAACGTCACCGACTTTCTCCCGAAGCCCACGCGAAGAGAATATTAAATTTACTCGAAACAGTTTAACAAACATTCGCGAAAATTATGTTCATTTCATTTCTTCCGATGTGGAATTAGTAACCCCGATCAGTAAATTGCTCGCAGATATAGGAGCCATAAGCATAGAAAATTTGCGAAATTCAAAGCCAAAAGAAGGCCTAGTACTCGTTACGCCGCGAGGTAAATACAAAATTTTCAGTGTAGTAATCAAAGAAAGGTATTATGATGATACCTCTGTCGCAAAATTAGGTAATGCTTTGAAAAATTTAAAATACACACTTCTACAATCAGGCATAAATACCTTTAGAATTTCAAAATCCGGTGAGTTTACTGATACACTTCCGCAGGGTACACTAGCTGGTATCTTATCAAATATTTTTGCGGATAGCGATATCAGAATAACACTGTGCACCGTAAACGTACAGGTACCGCCCGAAGAACTCCGTCCGAAAATCATTTAGGAATTACATGAAAGTTTAATAGGAGGGCATAAGGGCGTAACAAAAACATATCAAAGAATTCGGGAAAGATTTTATTGGCCATCGATGCGTAACGGCATTCAAAATTTCATTAGAACATGCAATAGTTGTCAGGAGAACAAACTTGTTAGGACAAAAACTCGCGAACCGATGCTCATAACCGATACTCCATTAAAACCATTCGATAAAATATCCTTAGATACTGTGGGACCCCTTCCGTTGACTCCTAGCGGTAATCGGCACATTTTAACTATGCAGGATAATCTTACGAAATACTGCATTGCAGTTCCTGTACCGGATATAAAAGCAGAAACTGTAGCTCATGCGCTGGTCACGCATCTGGTGTTGCAATATGGGGCTCCACGCGCAATTTTAACTCATCAAGGCACTAGCTTCATTAACAAGGTGTTAAAAGAATTAGCGAAAGTTTTCAAAATTAATCATGTAACTACTTCTGGGTATCGTCCACAAACAAATGGTGCTTTGGAACGCAGTCATATAGTCTTGACTGAATATATAAAACATTATCTAAATGACTTTGATGATTGGGATAAAATAGTACCATTTGCAATATTTTCGTATAACACGTCCGTTCACGAGGCAACAAATTTCACCCCACACGAATTAGTATTTGGCGAAATAGCATGCTGTCCTAGTACATTCCCTACAGATGAGTCCTTATCAACGTATAACGGTTATCTTCGGGATTTATTAACGCGATTAACTGAGATGCAGACGTTGGCTGCACAAAATTTGATATCGGCTAAACATAAGTCAAAATTACATTACGATGAGTAGGTATACTATGAGAGTTCTGAGCCCTAGGGCGAGGGGGTGCGGTGGTGCGAGGGGGGTACCGCGCGGGCGAGGGGAGGGTGGAGGGGGTACCACGCTGTTCGACGAGATGGGTGAGGGTGATGACGTCACAGGGGGGGGATTTCAAAATTTTCAAAATGGCGTCGCGCGCATTTCGTATTGGCGCCACCTACCGGGTGTTTAAGATACTTTGAGACTGCGTCGGTATTTGGGGTCCGTGTTGGTATTTGGGGCCCGTGTCGGTAAATTTCCTAGGTTTTTCATACATTTCGTATTGGCGCCACCTGGTGGATGTTGGATTTTTAAGATACTTTGGGCCCGCGTTGGTATTTGGGCCCCATGTCGATAAATTTCCTAGGTTTTTCATACATTTCGTATTGGCGCCACCTGGTGGATGTTGGATTTTTAAGATACTTTGGGTCTGCGTTGGTATTTGGGGCCCGTGTCGGTAAATTCCCCAGGTTTTTTCATACATTTCGTATTGACGCCACCTGGTGGATGTTTAAGGTACTTTGGGCACGCGTCGCCGCCGCGCAATCACCGTACGCGTGCGGGGATCGGTGCGCAGGCGCCACCGCGACCGATTCGTGGAAATTCGCGTCTTCAACGATGATTTCTGAGAAAGAGGGTGGACCAGGAGAAAAGATTTTTTCTGAGGAAATATTTGAATCGTGGTACCGGTACAGCACACGTGCAATGATGTAAACATAGAACGATAATTATTGTAAATCAATCGTCGCGATAGCCCATGGAATAAACACGACATTGCACCGTGCCATGCCGCGCACCTGGTGGATGTTGGATGTTTAAGATACTTTGGGTCCGCATTGGTATTTGGGCCCACCTTGGTAAATTTTTTAGGTATTCCATACATTTCGTATTGGCGACACATGTCGGATGTTTAACTCTCTGTTGTCACACCTACTTTTTCGAACGCCGTTGTCACACTGGGTCAATTTGACCCTGTCAATTTTTAATCAGTTGTTATTTAAAAACTATTTGTTAAATTAAGTTTCAAAAATTCTGGGATAAAGTTTGAATATTGTAGAATATATGTCCATTGTTGAAAGTTGACACTTAATATGTGATCATGTTTAAAAAAAATTTAAAACAATAAGAGTTCCGACAAAAAGACTTTTGCTTAAAAATCATAACTTTTTTAATTTTTAATATTTTTAGGAAAAAATTTACAGTTATACTCTTGGGATATGCTGCTTTGATAAAAATAAATAGTCCTATATCGGAGCATTCAAAAAGGTATTTATTGTGCAAACTGAATGGTGGCATCATTTGGGTTGAAAAACTCTTGCATTTGTATAGGAAATTTTTTTTATTATTATTCCAAGAATATAAAATTTAATTTCAGCAATAACAATGTATGTTAAATTAAAAATAAGTCTATTACAGACTGCCACAGTCATTACATATATACCTAAGTACAAGTTATCTTTAATTTCGACCGTCTATTTAAACAATTTATGATATCGGCGCACATATTCGGTCATATAACAAATATTAAAAATTAATTCAACGCTATTTTGCAAATATAATGTTGTGAGTTTATTTCCAACGTTTCGGTCAAAATTCTGACCATCTTCAAGGAAAGTTAATAAAATCAAAAAATATATTGCGTGTGCTGTTGAAGTTAGTCACTACCGTTTAAAATGAAACGTGGGGCTCGTGAGCCGGTTTACTGGTGACTGAGGTAAACAATAGACAAACCAAGAGCATGTAGAAGGTGAACTAAGATATGGTCAGAAGAGACCGTTAAAAATTATGAATACTATAAACTCTCCAAATTTTACTGCCTTGAAAACTAACATTTTTACTAATGTAGTAAATTATACATACACTAATAGGTGTTGAACAGCACTAATTACATACCATTAAAAAGATATGTAAAGCCGTCAGATCATAGACATTAAATTAGAGAGATTCAATGGAGAAATACATCATAAGACATTACTTCCTCAGTAATGTTGCGTAGTAATTTTGTATTTTAGGAGTTTCATACCTAAGATTTACGCTCGACTGTTTAATCATATGCAAAGTCTCCAAAAGAATCCTCTGGTTCAAGTTAACATCTCTATCAACCACTTTAACGCTGTCAAAGTCAAATCTATGATCAAATTCAAGTGAATGCTTAGTTAAAGCAGTATGTTGGAGGGGAGACGAAAAGATATTTCTTTTGTGTTCATAAATGCGTCTTTCTAAAAATCTAGCAGTTTGTCCAATGTAAACCTGGTTACAACCCATGCAAGGAATTGAATATACAATGTTTGAGTTTTTACATAACGGTATTTTATCTTTTATCAAAAGAGTGAAATACGTTACGCGTGCATAAGTATCACGGGACATGAACTCTTTCGTGAAATCGTACGAATCGTTGCGGGATATGATTCCACGGCTGCGTACCGAAGAACAGTGCTATGAATGGTTAATATCATGTGGCGAGTACTTGCACCTCATCCACGAGCATTTTAAGACCCGAAAAGTATCGGAATCGGAACAACAACGTTCGACATTACTTACGAGTAGTTTTGAAATAGTGCGAACGTGTGTTCGAAACAAAATAGCGTGCATAGTAGGGTGGTCCTTATTTTTCAACTTCCGATTTTTTTTGGTCTTACCCTCTTAAAATATGAGGTTGGGTGAGAAAATAATATGTGTAAAGTTTGGAAGTGATTGGACAACGGGAACCCGTGCCGCATTTGAGTTGAAGTTTTGAAAAAATAGTGATTTCTCGTCAATTTAGGACATAATTGTGTTCGTCTATTTTGGAAGTATCAGTGAATACTTTTTGCTAAAAGTACAGTTTATTAGATGTACAATAAGAATATGTATGTGTTATTTTAAAAAATATTGACGAAATCTTTGAGTTTTATCTTTTAAAATTAGTATACAACGCAGCGTATAAGCCAGAATAGGCGATTTTGGGGTTTAACTGCACTGTCCAACACGTATTTGGATCTGCAATATGAACTCCGAGATCCTAGTAGAGTTTTTCGTCCCAAACACGAATCCGTAAACAAAACTGCTCTATCACCCACAGTTTTTGAAAAACATGAGTTTTTGTAAAAAACGCCCGATTTTGGGCAAGAATGAGGTATTACATGAAAACCAAGAATGCTAGAAAGTTCAATTTACTCTCAAAAGATAGGGGAGAGTTTCCTGAATATATCGGTGTATACAACTATTAAATTTGATGGCTTTATACGGTTGTAATCGGTCGTCAAAGTTTAAAAAAGTGCCGATGTGCATAATTTCTACGCAATACTTTTGCATTTTTACGAAAAGTTGTTTATCTAGCACGAATTTGCTCAAAAGTATCGGATTCTGTAGACATTTTTGAAGAAGAAACCATTCACAAAAAATGTCGGAACGGTTTGAAACTCGGATTGTTTGAGAAAATATCCAGCGGAAACGCGTGCACGGTGTTTTTTCGCTTGGCGGCAGCGGCGGCCATTGCTCGCCTGACGCGTCTCGCCAGGGCCGTTGCTACGCGCAATCGACACAGTCCCCCGTACAATGGTCCTTAGCTATATAAGTAAAAATTTGTTTTCAATTTTTTTTGGTCTTCGGCTGCTTTCGAAGTATCAATGAATATTGTTTAATAAAAATACAATTTCTTACATGTATAATAGTAATATTTGTATATTACTTCCAAAAATATAGACGTAATCTTTGTTTTTTATCTCTTACAATTATATTATAGAATATAACGCAGCGTGTAAGCTACTCTACGCAGGTGCAGAATCCGGATGTCACAATATACAATATTATTTATTTACTAAAATTGTATTATTCATTAATTCCTTATAATTATGTAAGTATTTATATACAACAAAATATTATTACAATTTAGCTTAGATATAGGTATAAATAAAATTAAAATAATGCATACGTGTTAGTATTTGTCTTGTATCAAACTAGATTTCTTTGCATCGGGGTACAATAGTCGATATTCTTCTAAAACTTGTATAATATATTGTTTGTTGTCTTCATTTGTTGTTAATATGTCATTGTAGTCTGACATCAGTTTTACGCCTCGCTCCGCACTGTCATTCACAATTTTCAAATTCCGTACAATTTCTAAACCCGCTTTATAACCTTCGTCGTTTTCCCAGGCTTCCGGATCTAGTTGCAAAAAATTTGTCGATATATTAAATCTTTTAAAAAAATTTTTGCTTTCTCCTGAAATAAATTTTTCCATGCTGGCATTAACATAATTTTTTATGTCAGTATTTTTTATAATAATTTTTTTTAAAGAAATTTTTGTATCGATTTCATCTATCTTTGTAACCATACGTCTTTTTACATCGACAGATAAATCTGCATAAAAAAAAGATAGAGCTGCACATTCTGGCGTCAAATACCATAAATGGCCACTAAATTTACGTAACCCTATCTGGCTTATATTTTTGTCAACTGCTTCGTATGCATAAAGCTGTTGCACAAAACGTAAATCTTGATGCGGAGCTTTTTCTGGAATTGGAGCACTGAACCACGCTTCAATGTACAAACTAGTTAAAAATATACATATATCCTGAATTCCTAACATTTCTTCGGAACTTAATACAAATTCTTCGCGGAATAAATATATCTTTAATATATATATGGCTTTAGCCATCCATCTGGCATGGTGGAAAGCTCCAGGAATATGAAAGCGATTTCCTTTGGCACAAGTTCCACCAAGAAAAATAATCATTAACTCGAGGAATTCCACATAGTCACCTCTTGGTTGTTTTTGCTCTATAGTTTTGAAGCAGAAGTTCAATTTTAATTCTATGTCTTGGAGCTTTCCACTAACATAATCATCTTCTATACCTGACCGAAAATTGGATTGTTTAATGGTCGGCCAAGCTTTTTGAAATTTCTTGAATAGCGGTATTTCAGGAGCTGAAGATTTCGATATTTTTTCTTCGAAAACACATTTTAAAACTAATTCGTACATATGGTGACGACACGGAAGGTACAATAAATCCCGCCCAAGCATTTGCTCTAAAATAACGCAAGCACCTTTTAATCGTCCCATATTTGTCGAAGTAGTATCGCAACAAATCGCTTGTACCGAACCTGTTAATTGCCAATCTTCTAGCATTTCGAATACTGCTAAAGCTTGTTCTTTACCAGTAGATTCTACTATTGCAGGAACCCCCAGGAGTTTTTCTTTTTGTAGATATGTAACAACTACAGGCAATCTCTCTACCCGTCCTTTGCCAGATAAACATGGTAGCATTTTCCCATCCCAATGAACAGTTATAATTTTGGGTACATTTTCTTGAAATACTTCCCGCAATTTCACGGTGCGTTCTGCGCGAAGATGATGGCGTATACGCCGAATTGAAGATCGGTTAATGATCAAATCGGTTAATTTATGCCCTAACGCTTCGGCAGTAGCAATGATGATGCGAACTGCATTGCGATCACTCACTTTGCAGTTGTCCAATGATGCGACGAGTTTCATGTTAATAAAATCCCGTTTCCCCCTTGCCTTCTTTGGGTGACTTGGACCTGGTTCATTAAGAAAATCGGGCTCCTCTGTAATAGAATCTTTTAATGAAGAAGATTCTGATTCATCACTAGATGAAGTTGACTGAAATTGTGCTAATTCTGCAATACAAGAAAAAAAAGTTACCTCGAGTCTAGAAATACGTTAACACAAATTCAAAATTAGAAATAAATATATGTATATCAAATTTAGATATATATACACACCTTCTACTTCCGCCATCGCATCAAATCGTTGTTTGCGTGTCTCATCTTCTTCTTGTCGAATTGCTCTCCGCTGTTCCATTTCTGTAAAATGTCTGTCTACTCCCATCAGTGATCCGGGTCTCCCCTTTTGTCTTTGATTTAATAGAAATTGTTTGTCACTTTCAATATTCATCATTGTTAATGCATCACTATGAGCGATATCAAAAAGATCGTCCAGTGAGTCAAGAAATTTCTTTTCTTTGCTTTCTTGTAATTCATTTCGGCGCTTTGCAGACCGTTGCAATAGTCGCAAACTTTCATATAACGCTATTAGTTTTGCAACGCTATTGTACGAATATTTTACAGGGATGCGTGCTTTCTCCCAAAACACTTCCACTTCTTTTATTACCATCGCGGCACTTGGTCGAATCTCTAATTTTACTTTTCGCAAATTGTAAAACAATACACGTAAAACTTGTCCATTACTAGGAAGTTTGGAGCTAATAATTTGACTTTCGTCATGACCCAGCAAATATATTGCATTAGAACTTCTGCTGTCCATTTTCCTAAATTCACTCTCTGAATAACACTTCTTTATATCAACGCGAACTGGCGATGCGCGGTGATATACTTGTAAATACTTGCAAATATTAACGATTCGACACGGTACCTTCAAGGGCTACTACAAGACTGAGAGCTCGCGTCACCTTTGGAGGGCTATTTATACAGCCCTCGCACAGGTACGCGTCCCTCAAGCGACGCCAGAAACGCGCGTGAAAAATTGGCGCCAAAATGGGATACTATCCACTTCCGCACGCCGAAAAATACCTGGACGAGTTTGGCTGCCAGACAGGTAACGCGGCGATAGCCTGACTCACGCCGGCCCACGGCGAAAAACCGAAGAGTACGGGAGACCGGGGCTGGTTGTCTCAAGGGGTAGATTGACTAATTATTAATAACCTTGGACCGACGTATGCTTTACTGCGAAAAGATTCACTGTAGAAAGAACTCACTTCTACTATGCCATTCATTTTAGTCCGATCCCGCGATCGCACGTTTTTTAACAATTATCAGCGTTTGTCGAAAAATTGGCTACGTAAGTAAATATGTTTTATTAAAGATTTTATGTTTCCACGCTCTATATAGTCACAGTAGAATAAAGGTGAAGGGACTATTTTAAAGTTTGTTTATTAGACGATCTATTGAGATAGTATTTTTGTTTATACATAAATAATTGAAATTATATAGATTATTGAAGACAAAATGATCGGTCGGGGCTGGTTGACTACTAACGTTAAGGTTTAAACTGTTATTTTGTTATTTATAAAGCGATTTTTATTTTTTGTTTAAATTTCGCGATGTTATAAATATATTATAATTAATGTTTAAGTTGAAAGAATTTTCAGCTTATTATTAAAATATGAAAAAAAGAAATTAATATTTTATAATGAAACAACTCTTGTGACATTGTGTTATTATATTACCACTGAGATAAGTTACTAATAACATTTTCTTAACTGATGACCAGCATGGAAAGTGTTAGAAAAACATTAAAATACCTTAACTGTTGTTACATTGAGTCAACATTAATAAATTAATCAGATAGGCAAATATATGCCCTATCAAATATACTAATCGGTTTAATGATATTTCGCCCACATAATTTATTAAATAACAAAAATTGAAAGACTAGCCTACCAGCTCCGGTCTCCCTTACCCAGTGTGCGGACCAATTATGCTCAACAATGAAGGGGGAAAAACACCGACAGGGGGTAGTGGTAATGTGTGCGTGAACTGAACGCTGGCTTCAGTTCACGCACCATTACCACTACCTCCTGTCGGTGTTTTTCCCCCTTCATTGTTGAGCATAATTGGTCCGCACGCTGCCCTTACCTACCTACGCCAAACGGTACAATCATCCCTTACTTGCGAAGACGAGCTAGTGACGAAGCCGCTAACATTACAATAAAAGGTCCTTCGCAGGTAAAAACCAGTGAAGGTGACTAAATGGATGACTGAATTTTCCACCACAGGTAGCTGGCTTACGCACTGCCGTGACTCAGCCGCTGCTTTATATGCTATGCTTAATTCAAAAGATTTTTAATTTATTGTTGGAAGTAATATACAAATATTACTATTATGCATGTAAGAAATTGTACTTTTATTAAAAAATATTCACTAATACTTCGAAAGTAGCCGAAGACTAAAATAAAACTAAAAAAATTTTCACTTCTATAACTAAGGACCACTCCACGGGGCACCGTGTCGATTGCGCGTAGCGACGGCCCTGACGAGTCGTGGAAGACGAGCCATGGCCGCCAGGCGGCAAAACGCCGTGCACGCGTTCCCGACGGATATTTTCTCGAACAGTCCAAGTTATAAACCGTTCTGACATTTTTCATGTATGGTTTCTTCTTCAGAAATGTCTACAGAATCCGATAGTGTGGAGCGAATTCGTGCTAGATAAACAACTTTTCGTAAAAATGCAAAAATATTGAGAAATCACTATTTTTCAAAACTTCAACTCAAATGCGGCACGGGTTCCCGTTGTCCAATCACTTCCAAACTTTACACATATTATTTTCTCACCCAACCTCACATTTTAGGAGGGTAAGACCAAAAAAAAACTCAAAAAAAATTTTGACCCCTATAGCTAAGGACCACCCTAGTGCATAGTCGCTGAACTGGACGCGCGAGACGCATTGCTCGCGTCATCGTCTTCCGATAACGATAGCGATGGTGAGGAAAACCATTTATGGACGTTGCTCAGTTGGATGACGAATCACTAACGATCGAGAGACATAAGATCCGCGACGTGTTAAGTGTACCAACATTATCCGAGTCGTCATGCATCAGCATCTTTCAACATGGATTTATGCAATTGTCGCGCGAACATCGTCAAGTGTTACGTTATATCGCGCGGTACAGTACTGTGTGTAAATGCACATTACATTGCATCGTTGCTGATAAGGACGTGTACCTTAAGCGTACGAAGTACATTACCGCGATCGTGTGTACGCCGTTGACGCTTCTACATGACATTGAGAACGGAATGGTCGAAGTACTGAAAGTACTGAGTCCTGATACAACAACAATTCAAGCGAATAGGTTTTTGGGTCGGGAATTGGCCCGATATTTGGATGATCGTACGGGCTTGCCGCTAAACTCGACACTCGTCCTTCTACCGCTGAGTTTTCGATTTCCGGATTGCGAGTATGATCGTATCACCTGGAAAAGCCGCATCATGAAATCAGGTGAAATCGAGAGTCTCTGGGAAGTTAACTATTTGTGAAGAAGTGAACTCTTTGTGAATAAGTGAATATGGAGGGGTTCATGGACACGTACAGGGTTTTGTCCCGGATGTCTAAGCTTTTACGCAGAATTGCGGAATTCCGAGACTGGACTGATCATTGCGACACGTGCCTGCAGCTCATCGACGAATACCAGTGCAGCGGAGGAGTGTCCGTGGCCGCGAAACAACGCATGCTGTCGCTGATCGCGCGAATAAAGACATTGCGCGTGACCATGCGGGAACAGTTTTCGCGAGTAGGGTGTGGGGATTCGGCTCGACCGACGGCACCTAAAGTCTTATGGGAAGACGTGGAATCCGCGTTTATTGGACATATTTCAACCGGCGCTGTCATCAACGTGGGACACGTCGATACGCGTCGATTTTTTAGAGGGTGCTCGATGAACTGTAATCTCGCGCGTTACGGACGCTATCACGACGCATAAGAGCGTGTCCGTGAATACAAACTTGAACGCGGAGTTTATCTTGGGTGAAAATACGGACATGAAAAGTTTCGGTACGCGAAATCGTGTACTGTTAATGACTTCGAACGTGCGCGAGTGGTACTCGAAGTACGTGATCGCTCCCACGCTAGTGATGCTCGAGGAGTTTCAATATCGCGACAGTGGATGGACCCTAAGGGCTATGCTAAATATTCTAGTGAATATTAATAAGCATAATTCACTTCGAGCCGGTTGCGACATAGCGCTTCCGCACGCCGTCGTGCTGAAAAAAGGCGGTTGTGAACGTAAAGAGCGGGGACAATGCGTGCTTTTAGTGGTCTGTCGTCGCCCGTTTGTATCCTGCTGCTACGAACGTGAGTAGGATCTCATCGTATCCACACTACTCGGAGGTGCTTCGCACGCAGGATATGACTGTTCCCGTGACGTTGGACCAGCTGGCCAAGTTCGAGAGGTTCAACGACGTATCCGAAACGTGTACACGTGGTCGGACGGAAACTGCGTGCCTTTGCGTTTGACCGAGGACAAGCGAGAGAGAGAGAGAGACACGCGAACCTACTACTGATGCAGGATCCCAAGGAGCCTCAACTTTATCATTTCGCATGCATTCGCAGCATGTCGAGACTGATTTCGAAGCAGCTCGGCAATCATAGGCATCAAGTATTCCTTTGCGAAAGGTGAGTAAAATACGGAATATTTCAATCAATGTATTATTTATTCTTATGTTCTATTATTAATGCTATTGTTATCGTTGCAGATGTCTCAACTTCTTCCATTCGTCCGAGCAATTGACCAAGCACAACGTGGACTGCCAGCGTCTGAACAAGTGTGCCGTCGAATTGCCGTCCCTGGATGATAAATGGTTGCAGTTCAAGAACTTCAAAAATAAGGAACGAGCGCCATTCATCGCGTACGCGGACTTCGAATGTATGCTGGAGGACGTCGAGCCTGCGGAGCGGAGTCGAACGTACACGTATCAGCAACACAGAGCGTACAGCGTGGAACACTACGTTCATTGTTCCACCGACGCGTCTCTGTGCCGTTATCGCGCGTATCGTCACGACTTCGTGTGCGTGAAGTGGTTCGTGCAGGAACTACGTAACTTTGCGAACATTGCGTATTCGTGGTTGCGGAACGCGAAACCGATGAACTCGTTGACGAAACAACAACGTCTCAGTTTTGAAAACGCGATTGTGTGTCATGTGTGCGGACAACCCTTCGTCGACAAGGACAAAAAAGTGCGCGACCATTGTCACTCGACGGAGGAGTACGAGAAACCCATTGTATAGTATGTTTGCATGTTGTATGTTTATATGTTTGCATGTACATATGTATATACGTTTCTTTCTTTTTTTCATGTTATTTATTTATTTATGAATATCTAATATATATACAGCGTAGAATAGCCAAAATTGTATTTTATACGTGTTAGTATATATGTATATATGTATATATTTTTTCTTACTTTATTAAGATTAATTGTACGCATATACGAGATGAAGAAGGAGAATGTGAATAATTGAATAAATGGGCAATGTATATCCGTCGTCAGGCGGCACAATTTTTGCAATCCTGAACTCAATCCCCTATCTCGGAAGGGGTAGAGATATTATTCTGAAATTTGGTCTATGTAATCTAGACCAAATATTTAGAGAAGACACGAAACATCAGCTCTCCACGGCTTCTCGAAAAAATGTTATCCCAATTTAAAAAAACGCAAAAGTTACAATTGTACCTATGCCGCCAGACGAGGGATATATTTATATATATTTATATGTATTTATTTATTTATTTAATTCAGTAACACATAGTGCGTTTATAATCGGGAATCAGAGAATATCCTTGTCGCTTATCCACGAGTTCCGCGACGAATCAAATCCAAGCCATTTAACGTACACCTGGTTTCCCTTGCGACGAATAATCTTCTCGACTAGATGGACGTCCGGATTCGCGACCGAATGCAGTTCGTACTCGTAGAATCAATCCGAGATCGGCTCTCCCACGGAATCGCGCAGAATGTACGTCACCGAGTAGGTCAGTTGTACGGTTACGATTTCGAACACCTCGGTCGACCAGTTCGGAGTGTACCCGTTCTCGAAGAGGGTCTTGAACTTGCTCACGCGTACCTTGTCACCGACTTTGAATTTTGCGCGTCGCACAGTGGGTTGAAATCCCAGAAACACGGCGAAAATATGAAGGCAATCTTTGATATTTACAAAAATGAGTATTATACAGTTTTCGAGGTCGCTGATTACGAATCTGAAGTAAAAATGGCAAAAAACAAAATGGCGGATCCAATATGGCGGACACGTATGCCAAAAAAATATCAGATTTGGTCTAAACTTGGTATTCTACGGTTTTCGAGTTCGCTGAGTACGAATCTGAAGTCAAAGTGCCAAAAAACAAAATGGCGGATCCAATATGGCGAACACGTATGCCAAAAAATATCAGATTTGGTCTAAACTTGGTATTCTACGGTTTTCGAGGTCGCTGAGTACGAATCTGAAGTCAAAGTGCCAAAAAACAAAATGGCACTAAACAAAGGTTTTCTAAATCCTTATCTTCTAATATATTTAAAACTGTTTCTTGAACAGTCAGGAGACGTTCTACCGTATGGTCGAGTAAACCTTGTAACTTAACGTCTGCTGAGGTTGAAGTTATCTTTATACTCTCACTATTTGGATAGCACTTCTTCTTTTCTAACTGCAAGAGTGTGTAGCTTGGAAATCTTTCAGGATTGCTGAAATACAAAAGAATTTTTGCACATCTGATTTTTTATCCCTAGTATAGTTGAAATATGTGCGCACAATAAAACGTATATCCACAGCCTACTACAACTCTTCCTTCCTTAGCTGAGTCGGTCAAAAACAGTTAGCTGTACAAACTCCATTACATGTTTATTCCAAGCTATTTACCAACGATTTTGTGGTGCTATTTTTTGTGTTTTTGTGTATTTTAAACTTCTGTTTCACGATGAAGACGTCAATTTCAGGTGTTTATTTAATCACTTTTTGTTGTTATACGTTTGCGACAAGCAATAATACTTTCATACAGTTTAATTCAAAATTGCCTCCTATAACCTTAATTACCATAGCTGATCTACAAAAAGAATTAAACATTTAGTTAACTTCCAAGTCCGATCAAGCATTGTTGTTTGCACAGTTATCATCTCTGATTATCAAACAACTGAGATTAACTTTCAGATTTTGCTCTTTTTTGCTCCAATCCCTAAAATTACAATTTATTCGAAAATGTTCCCAGTTCATGAAAATAATTTTTTTTGCAAACGCAGTTAATTGAAAGATTTATATATTTATATCTTGTTACTTTCAGATGTGAATGCAAATAATATTGTTATAACGAGACAAGAACTTTTTGATATCTTAAAAAAAGCACCAAATCGTAAAGTAGATAATCAATTTTCTTTCTTAAGAGAGCAAATTAGAAAACGAACGAAATGTCCTGATGAGAGTTTAGTATCTTTATACCATAAGATAACGCAATTTAAATCACAATTTAAAACTAAATGGATGCAAGCGAACAGAATTGAGGATAGATTTTTAAAAAATAATAAAAATTGGTTGAAGAGTTCGGTGTGTTTTAAAATTTATTCATCAAAGCAGCGAGGTCGCCCAAAAGTTACTTTTGAAAATAGCTCTATGAGAAGCAAGCGAGAAAAAACTGAAACCCTACGACAGTTATCTCTTGCGGAACTATCGTTTGCGACACAAATGAAGCTAAGAGCATCCGGAAAAATACAGGCATCGAACCTTGTACATGAAGTAACAACTTCTACTCCAACACGAGCAAACGAATACAGAGAAGCTTATAAAAAATATAAAGAAGAACAGGCCCGAAAAATGTCTTGTGAAGATGCTCTAGCTCTATTGGTGGATGCTAAATTATCTAGACATCAATATAATATTATTAGAATGAGTGATCCTGAAAAATTCCCAAGCTATACGCTCTTGCAGTTAGAAAAAAAGAAGTGTTATCCAAGTAGTGAGAGCATACAGATAACTTCAACATCAGCAGACGTTAAGTTACAAGCGTTACTCGACCATACGGTAAAACGTCTCCTGACTGTTCAAGAAACAGTTTTAAATATATTAGATGCTAAGGAATTAGAAAACCTTTGTTTAGTGACAAAGTGGGGCTTCGATGGAAGTTCAGGCCACAGTTCATACAAACAAGCGTTTCATGGATCTGAAGCCAGTGATTCAGCAGTCTTTATAACGTCCATGGTACCTATACGCCTTGTGTGTGGAGATCCGGATCGTAGGAACAACAAAGTAATTTGGCAAAACCCACGCCCATCTTCTACGAGGTACTGCAGACCGTTAAAAATACAATTTTTAAAAGAATCGACGCAAGTTACCCTTGATGAAAAACGTAGGGTAGATCTAGAGATCGAAAACCTTAACAATAGTTTCCGTACCCTTAAAAGTAGATCGTATTCTGTTAATCATAGATTATTTTTTGCGATGATTGACGGTAAAGTGTGTAACGCTCTTACTGAAACATCATCTACGCAAAAATGTTATATTTGTGGCGCAACATCAAAAAAATTCAATTCCATAGACGAAATGATAAATAGAGAAGTAAAGAAGGAAAATTTACAATTCGGTATATCGGTACTACATGGTTGGATTCGTTTCTTCGAATGTATCCTACACTTAGCGTACAAGCTTCCAATAAAAAAATGGCAAGCTCGCGGGGGAAATAAAGAAATAGTCTCGGAAAATAAACGTAGAATCCAAAAGTTGTTCAGAGAAAAAACTGGTCTAATCATTGACAAACAAACCTAAACCCGGGTTTGGTAATTCTAATGATGGAAATACAGCCAGGCGTTTCTTTGCCAATGCAGACCTGTCTGCAGAAATAACAAATATTGATGCAGATTTAATTAAAAAAATGCATATAGTATTAGTTGTAGTGTCATGTGGTCACGAAATTGATGTAGAAAAGTTCCGACAATTTTCATTAGATACAGCTAGACTTCTGGTACAAAAATATCCATGGTACTGTATGCCTCCCACTGTCCACAAATTTCTCATTCACGGTCCTGAAATAATATCGGCTGCTTTATTGCCAATTGGTCAATTGACAGAAGAAGCGCAAGAAGCGCGCAACAAAGATTTTAAAAAATATCGTGAACATTATTCCCGAAAATGCAGCCGCGAAAAATGCAATCAGCATATTTTTAACCACTTTTTATTAAGTTCAGATCCAATAATAACCAGCAAGAGACGATTACCGCAAAAGAATCGTCGATCTCTGCCCAAAGAGGCATTAAACTTATTATTGCCTCCCGTTATAAATTGTAATGATCAAACTACACCGGTCCAATCGAATGATGAATATGATAGTAGTGATGCTAGTTCACATGATCATTAACTTATCGTGTTGTACTTATCGTAAACTGTTTCACAAATTGTGTTATTGATTATTTAGAAAAATGTATTAAATAAGGTTAAAAGAGGAATCTTTTGTTTTATTTACTTTAAAATAATCGTTTTTGATTAACCGGTTAACTGACACGGCTTTTTTTATTATTCATGCCCAAATTTGCAACATCGAAAAATTAAGTGAATCACAAAGTTATTCCATTTGATCATATATGATACAGAATTGGCAGAATTGGCAGAATTGGCCAGATTTTTTTTATCATATATGATACATTGCTAGTTAACCGGATATTTAATTGACACAAGTTTCCACGGCGGCAGTGGTGTTTTTTTTTTAAATGCGATTCGTACTCAGCGACCTCGAAAACTCTAGAATACCAAGTTTGGATCAAATCTGATATTTTTTTGGCATACGTGTCCACCATATTGGATCCGCCATTTTGTTTTTTGGCACTTTGACTTCAGATTCGTACTCAGCGACCTCGAAAACCCTAGAATACCAAGTTTAGACCAAATCTGATATTTTTTTGGCATACGTGTCCGCCATATTGGACCCGCCATTTTGTTTTTTTGCCATTTTTACTTCAGATTCGTAATCAGCGACCTCGAAAACTGTAGAATACACATTTTTGTAAATATCAAAGATTGCCTTCATATTTTCGCCGTGTTTCTGGGATTTCAACCCACTGTGCGTCGTCGAAT
Organism: Andrena chrysosceles; assembly: GCA_963855975.1. Taxonomy (NCBI): domain Eukaryota; kingdom Metazoa; phylum Arthropoda; class Insecta; order Hymenoptera; family Andrenidae; genus Andrena; species Andrena chrysosceles. The sequence continues at coordinate 179,748 of CAWLCU010000650.1, read as the reverse complement.
ACCTTTCGATAAGGTGGGTGAGAGGGGTTCATTCGCGGCGAACGACAAACGCGACGCGGGGGTCACGTCAACGGGTCGGGCGTTGATCGTTCGGTGGTTGCGATGATTGTAGGTGTGTACGAGCGTAGGTAACAGGTCGATCCAACGATAGGACGCGTTCAAGAAGAATTGTTTCCACATGAAGTTTTTTCAGCGTACGATTGAAACGTTCAACGATCGACGCTTTCATCACGCTGTGCGTGGAGTAGTGGTTGATCTCGCGAGTCGTCACACATCGTTGAAACTCCGCGTTGTAAAACTACTTACCAATGTCGGTTTGTAAATTTCGCGGACATCTATCGTTCTGCCGCAATATGATCGTGAACGCGGCAGTCACGTCGTGTCCGCTTTTTGTTTTCACGGGTACGGCCCATGCATAGGGTAATTGTGGGAGAGTTGCCGCACGTTACGCAAAATTGTCACCGTGTTTAAATTTTGCAATGAAAATGTTTTCCAAGGATACATATTATTAGTTCAACATCTTGTGATTCTACTAGCATTAAAGAAAATCAAAATTTTAATATTTGTCACCCTTAAAAATTGAAACTAAAAACATCCTTTGGTAGGAGAGACGCCGCACATGCGGGAGTGGTGCCGCATTTCGAAATACGTTTAATTTTCGATTTAAACTTGTTAATTCTAACTTTTTATATAAAAAAAATAGTAAAAACAAAGTAAAATGAAACATTTTTATTTTATACAATTATAAAATTGGAAAATTAAATGGGTACAGTAGGAACAGATATTATTTGTGCTTTTCGAATTTTTTTTATATTCAGTTGGCATCTTGAGATTAAAATAAAAAAAAATGTGAAAAAAGAGTACATAGTCCACAAATATGTTTCGATTATAAGATTATTCATTTAAAAATAAATAATTTGCCTTGAGATACCACGTTAGCTATTTTAAAAAACTTTTTTGGTATTTTAAACATTAGAAACATCATTTAAATCGACTTAGTTTCCGAAACAGTACAGTATCAAAGTGCGGCATCTATCCGAAATAAAAGTGCGGCGTCTATCCGAAATGCCCGGAAGAGGCGCCGCACTTTCGTATTTCGACATGCTATGTCGAAAGTAACCTATTCTGTCAAGGAAATATTCTACATGGTCCCTTTAACGTATTACAAATGTTGTATCAAGAAAAACTATGAATTTTTAGCTACTATATTAGTAAAAATAGACGCGACGTATAACTATTCAGGCAAAGTACGCTAGGCTTACCTCGAAAAACAGCAAAATCTTTAACAATAATACAGGAAACACGCTCTTGCTTGACAAACAAACCCAAATCAACAGCCTTAAACAAATAAAATCGGCAATGATGTGTTTTATTACCGACATCCTTGAAATACCGATAGTGCGGCGCCTCTCCGACTGCGGCATCTACGCCGCTACGATACGTTTCCGCAATTTTATCCGCCATTTCCGCGAGTTTGTTCAAGTCAGAAACGTCTGCCGCGACTAGAATCGCGCGAGTTGTGGCTGGTAAATGCTCGTTAAAAATTGTACGTAATATTTCGTCGCTGCATTTACCCTTGTTTAAGCTACGAAGCCTATTTAAAATTAATGAGGGATTTCCCGTAGTGGAAATTTCCCCTTTTAACAATTTCCGTAAATCTTCTTCCGCTAAAGCAGCGTAAGTGCTTACAATCCGCTTTTTTATTTGTTGGAACAGATCTTCCGGTTGCGGAATTTGCGTAATTAAGTCATTAAGTGACTCAACGATTTCGTCATCGAGCTCGGCGATCACGAAATCCGCCTTCGTACTATCGACGGTTATGTGGGCGCTTCGGAAAGACGCCTCAACCCGCAAGAACCAAGTTGCAGGATTGGTGCGGAAAAATTTTGGGATTTTCGGAATCCTATAATTGTCAATGTGCAGATCGCTATCTGTTTGATTCCGTACCGAAATGGCCTGATTGTCGTCATTGAGCGGCATTTTAAGGTAAGTGGTTAAAACTACTATAATACAAGATATTATATAAAACCGTATTACTATTAAAATTACTATGCAATACTGCAATAGCATGAACTGCAATTATATATATAAAAGTGCTGCCCTATGGCAAGGACACTATTTCGAACGCGCCTACGTGCTAAGCTGTTGACGACAATGTTTCCGAAAGTTTTTCAGGAAACGCAACATTGTTGCCCTTCACGGGAGACGTTCGGACGAACGCGTGATGCTCGCCAGGCGTGCGCCGTTGCCAATAGTCTCGATTGCGATTATACACGCTTGACGGTACGCAATTCCACGAGTTCACGACCGATGCGGCAACGTCGCATTTCCTTTATCCTCGCACGCGCGCGAAATCTCGAACGGTACGAAAATTGTACGTTATACAGAGACTCATAACCACCGCGAAATACAAATAATTATTGCCAACTCGCTCACCGCAATGCCTTCGATGAATTTTCAGCGAAGTCCTGCGAACAGCAATCGTCCGGGACGGCAGCCCCCAAGTGCGGTCAACGGGGACAGGTCCGGGCGCAGGAAACAGGATTCTGCAACCAGGAACTAGGTCGTGGCACTGCCTGGGCTCCTCGGTCCTGTAGATACCAGGCACCCTGATGGAAGCCGAAGAGCTTCTCAGGAGGTCGTCTCGACGAGTAGACCATGTAGCTGGTGCATGTAGCACATGCTACAGGAGATCACCCAGGGTAGGCAATCATGGACATCCTCTCGTACTGGATGGACAGCAATCACGGCGTCGGAGACGTAGCCGATTGCTGATGATTTTATTCTGTTTCAGGAACAGGGCTGGCCGACTTCAAAACCAGCGTCTCGTGGTGTTTCCAGCATCCACGTGGTGAAAACGATCACGTCGGGGTCACCAGATGTAGGGTTCAGTGGAACGGGTGAGGTAGGAATCCCTCTTAACGGCCCTACGTCGTTAGGATGGGATGTGCTGGTAATGACTTCACACGTTGTATACGAAATGTAAATATATGTATTTCCGTGCACGACACGTAGTTGTCTCCGAAGGAGATCGAAGACGTGGAATGCAATACGTTAATCACGTAGGAGAATGCGCATAACGCAAGACGTATGTACCACGCACGTGGATTAAACAATAAAGTAATTTACACGAGAGAAAGGACACATGGTCCAAAGACTGACTAGTAGTGCTAAGTGACCTTTTAAGACGAAGTCACAAAGCGAAGTGAAAAGTCGTGCCATGCTAACCGCTGGCAACGCATGCCGGCTCGCGCAGTCTCCCCACCACCAAACAATCCTTGGAGTGGGAGAACAGCCGCTCCCCACAGTATGAAAAACCCAGGAAATTGACCGACACGGGCCCTAAATACCAACGCGGACCCAAAGTATCTTAAACATCCGATACGTGGCGCTAATACGAAATGCGCGCGACGCCATTTTGAAAATTTTGAAATCCTCCTCTCCTGTGACGTCATCCCCCCCCCCTCGTCCATCTCGTCGAAGAGCGTGGTACCCCATCGCGTTAGGGGCCAGAACTCTCATAGTATACCTACTAACTTTATTTAACCTTTTTTTTATGTAGAATTTAGTTCGTATGTTTGAAAAATTGAAGAACCATAACGGGTAATTATCGTTTTTCGTGATCTAATCGGATCTTAAGACAAGAATATAAAATTTGCGTGTCGCTTGCACCTGACCATGGATCGCAGCGTTTTAAGAACGAGAAAGAAAGACGCACATTCGTTTTCTCTCTCGTCTTCCCGACGTTGCCCGAAGCGCCGAGCTCACGGACACGCAGCTCCGGCGTAGTGTGCGTGGGAGCTGGGGGAAATTCTCGAGGGAACCCGTCCCGAATCTGGCATCAGTGATCCCCACTCATTTTTGGACTATATAAACCCTTTGGTTTCAACCCTCTTGGGTTAAAAGCTATATAGTCACGCGTAGTGTCACGTATTATCACGCTCGTACAGAGTTGGTTATATCTAGTAAGATCGGGCTAAAGTCTCCGCCAGAATCATAGTTAACCTCGTAGAATCCGCGAGTCCGGTTTATATTCTATTTGGCACTTTGAAATAGCCACTCGTACGCCCCGCATCGCCAGTGCGTCAACACCGTGCAACTATTGGTAACTTACACATTTTATTTAATAACTAATCGCGACACTTACATTTGTACAATAACTGATTATTGAATATACGAATGGTGTTCACGTGTAAATCGAGTAGATTTCGTTAAATCCATCTTTTTCCCAGCGATCCTTATAATATTAGTAGCACTCACCCACTGATACAATTTTACCGCTCGAGTTGTATCAAACTTTAATTAAGAGTTACGAGGCATCACTAACATTTCCCGCAGACTCCCTGATTTCACATCAGGTTCGTTCGCAAATCTTTCACCAAAACAAGGAATTTTCTCCAACCCAGTGGCTCCCGGATTTCGCATCAGGTTCGTCCGCGCCCCTAACTACGAGGGCTAATTGAAAAGTTTCCGGCCTTATCGACATAAAATAATTGTAGAAAAAACTTTATTTCGCGGTCGGTAGATGGTCTTGATATATATAAACCGTAAACATTTCAAGTCATTCTGATCATTACTTTATCTATGGCACTCGTCCAATGTCAACAGACATTGTCTGTTACCAATGGAGAAAATTGAGTATCGCGCAGTTATAAAATTCCTTCATTTGAAAGGGAAAAAGACTCAGGAAATAAAATATGAGTTAGACTCTGTATACGGTGAAGCCTCCCCTTCATTTACGACTGTAAAATATTGGGTGGCCAAGTACAAACGTGGTCGTACGAGCATTTTAGACGAGAAACGTTCCGGGCGCCCGAAAACCGCTACAACTGACGAAATGGTCGATTTAGTGCATCAAACTGTGATGTCAGATCGTCGATCGACTCTTGCGCATATTGCTGAGGCTTGTGGGATATCATCTGAACGGGTGTACAAGATTTTACATCAAGATTTGGATATGAGAAAATTATCCGCGCGCTGGGTGCCGCGTTTGTTGACGATCGACCATAAGCGCGAACGGGCAGACATGTCGCGCGAGAGTCTTGCCCTGTATCAAAAAAATCCAGCGGAATTTTTGTGGCGATTGATAACCGTCGATGAAACCTGGGTTCACCACCGTACGCCTGAGACCAAACAACAGTCAATGCAGTGGATTGCAGTGGGGGAACCAACTCCGAAGAAGGCAAAGGTCGTTCTCTCTGCAGGAAAAGTGATGGCGACAGTTTTTTGGGACAGCCGTGGAATAATTCTTATCGATTACCTTGCAAAGGGTAAAACAATCAACGGACAGTACTACGCTGCATTGCTGGATAAATTGAAGGCCACAATTAAGGAAAAACGTCCGCATTTGGCCAAGAAAAAAATCCTGTTTCACCAGGATAACGCTCGGGTTCACACGTGCATGGTCGCAATATCAAAATTGAACGAATTGAAGTTTGAATTATTCCGCACCCACCCTATTCGCCCGATCTAGCTCCCAGCGACTTTTTCTTGTTTCCAAATTTGAAAAAATTTCTCGGGGGAAAAAAATATGGGTCAAATGCTGAGGTGGAACACGCTGTAACCCAGTATTTTTCAGGTTTAGACAAACAATTTTTTTCTGACGGTTTAAAAGGATGGGAGAAACGTTGGACCAAATGTAGCGAGTTGCAGGGAGACTACGTCGAGAAATAAAGTTTGTTTTGCTTCGAAATATGTGTTTTTCTTAAAAAGGACGGAAACTTTTCAATTAGCCCTCGTAACAAACTCATAAACCGTATTCCTTGGGAAATACCCTTCTCGCCGGCCTCTCGCGTTGCCGCAGCCCCGGCTCGTAACAGAACTGGTGACAGCAGTGGGATGCTACTGCATTAGAATCGCCGTAAAATTTCGGTTTTTAAATACGTTAAAATCACTCGTAATTTATTATCGGCGATATACTAGTTTTCTCTAGTCAAGTCACTGAGTAATTCTTAAAATGACAAACGCAAAGGCGAACGTCTCTTCTAACGACATTATGAACCTGACAGTTTCAATTGCAAACTCAATGTCACTCTTGACGCAACGGACATGTATACAGAACATTACTATGTCAATTCCAACCTTCGACGGTGAAAGTCCACCCTTATCGTGCTTTGCACAAAATGTGGAAGACGGGTTAAGGGGGCCGTCTTATTTTTGTTATGGTCCGAATCGATCGAAGCGTCCCCAGTAAACAGACGGATCCTAATGAAACTACTGAAGTCGATAAAAAGAACTTATACAGAGGTGACATCTCCAGGTACTCTATGTAGACGAATTTTTTACGCATAGTTGCCACATTTTCTGTTCTCTCCGTCTCTGCCGCGCTGTTGCCACAGCTCTTTCTATCGAGAAGTCTTGAAGGAATACGGCACGAGAGCTGCGTCTAGCGTCAGAGCCTCACTGAACGTAAAAGAGGATAGTAATAATGAAAGATAGAGAGGTCCGAGAGTAGAAGAAGGAAAGATGGAAAGATACCAAACCTGATACAAATTGAAATGTCATTATTAACGATATTACAGATAAAATTTATTTGCAGAATTGAAAGCCCGTTTCGTTCAAAGTAGTCCGATTTAAATTATTTCCTCGCTGAATGTAAAAGAAGATAGCAATAATGAAAGATAGAGAGGTTGGCTAGTGAATTTAGGAAATATGTATGTTTAGCACTGTGGGGTTCAAGCAAACTGTTAAACTGCATACAACAATAAAATATATTTGTAAAGAAGTTTGAGCTGTGAAATGTAAATCTACGAACACTAAAAACTAGAAAATAAAAAAATTTATAATAAACGATTTTATTAAAAATGCATTAAGAACTAAAAAAGAATTATTTTCTTATACTACAATTTCGATGGTGTATTTTCATTTTAAATAAAATGGAGCAGGATATCTCGCAATAAATTCATTTCGACACTTGATGCTGTACTAAATTGATTCATATTCTGCTACAAAATGTTCTGCGCCACGTTTTTATTTAAAGTTAAAAAACACCATCGAAATTGTAGTACAAGAATAGAAGTATTTTTTAGTTGTCAGTGCCTTTTCGACAAAATCGTTTAACAGAACATTTTTTATATATTTTTTGTCTCTAATCAAGTTACAGTCATCACAATAAATCAATCCAACTTCATTGGAGAATTGAAATTCGACATTCCAGCTTTCGCCCCCTTGAAATGGACAATTACAGATAAAAAAGTGTGAACTGTGACTCGCAGCCATAATCGTACACTCTTTAAAATCGCATAACTTTTTTAGAATTGGTTCAAACGACTTGAGTTTTTTTTAAAAGCTAGAAGGATTAGTTTGCCAACAGATGTGTTTCGTCGTTTTCAACAAAAATGCAATTGGTCGGAATAGCGAAAAAAATAGTAAAGGTCGTTTTTTTCAATTTTTTTTGTGAGCCTATAATGAAAATTCAAAAATCCCGTTTGTAGATTGAAGTAATACATGCTGCATATACTTCAATCTACAAACGGGATTTTTGAATTTTCATTATAGGCTCACAAAAAAAATTGAAGAAAACGACCTTTACTATTTTTTTCGCTATTCCGACCAATTGCATTGTTGTTGAAAACGACGAAACAGTTGGCAAACTAATCATTCTAGCTTTTAACAAAAAAACTCAAGTCGTTTGAACCAATTCTAAAAAAGTTATGAGACAAGAGTGTACGATTATGGCTGCGTGTCACTGTATTTTTCGAAGAATACAGTATTGTCTCGTTAGCGGATCGGTTAGGTGTACACGATGTGGACTTTTTGTTATCCCCACCACTTCTCAGCAGTATGTTACTGAATACTGAAAACGTGACATTTTACATTTTACCAACACTGTATGCCTCTCCAACCGAGATTACAAGCCGCCGCCGAACAGACCAAGTCCTCGCTGGTCGGGGCCGGCGCGTGAGCCTCTATCGCGAACAGAGCCCTAATTCTCAGTGTTCGTTTCTCGCTTCTTTCTGGCCGAAGGGAGGAGCGAGATAGAATGCTTTACGTGCGCAACGGGCACGAACGCAAAGGACGGAGTGTCAGGCGTCCGAAAGTTGGAGCGAGACAAAACATTAACGCGTCGTCTGTCCGTACCGTCCTCGCTCGCTCTCGTTCCATTTCGCTCTCGCCTTCGCCGAACAAGAGTAAGACACGAGTGGTGGGAATAGCGAAAAGTCCACATCGTGTACACCAAACCGAGCCCGTAACGAGACAATACTGTAGTATATTTTATTTGAGTTTATCCAGATGTTATCTTTGCCCATCTCTGTTCTCCAACCGCTTCGCCGTGATTCATTCAAGCCTTCTTGATGGCAAAATAGTGATAGGGGAAATGCGGCAACAACGCGATTTGACCCTCGATACGTCTCGGCAACTATGTCTTTCCTACATTTATCGGCCAGTTTGGTCTTCCACCGGTTTCGATGGTACAAGGCACGAATATACCATCAGCGCCGGTGACGGAGAATCCTTGAAGCTTCATTCTGTCATTTCTCGAGTCTGTCTCAGTGCACGATTCACAAATTCAGTATTATTTCAACGTACAGTGGTTATTATCGCTCAAACGCACCAGACCACCCTGCACGGATGTCTACTGCAGACAACTGGACCCGCAAAAACTTCCTTCTGGCCGATTCCAGGGAGAAAGTTGTAATTTACGGTGTGTTTACTACATCGCGTATACGCAGGGCCGGCGGAACCATTATGGAAGTTATGCGCTGCATAAGGGCGCCAGTCGAATAGGACGCTGAAAAACTATATCGCACGCTTAATAATAAAGGAATCCAACCCCCACATAAACGAAATGTACACCCCGTAAAGACAAATCATATTAAATAGAAAACAGGTGCAAAAATTGGGGAGCACCAAAAATTTTCTTGCATAAGGCCGCCAACTAACCTCGCGTCGGCCCTGCGTATACGTCACGCTGGTGCTACGTGGCTGCGGTACACCACTAGCGCCAACAACGGAGAAGCCTTGAAGCCTCATTCTGTTAAGTTTGCGATTCACAAATTCAGTATTATTTCAACGTACGGTGGTTATTAGCGTTCAAACGCACCAGACCACCCTGCACATATGTCTACTGAAGGCAACTGTACCCGCAAAAACTTCCTTCTGACCGATTCCAGGACGAAAGTTGTAATGTACGGTTTGTTTACTACACGCGTATACGTACACGCTTTTCCTGGCTTGGTTGAGCGTACGCACACATTCAACGAGAAGGACGGACACGCACGACGGCCTGGACCTTGCGTCACCGGAGCCCCTCGAAATCTCCTTCTTATCGCTCCGACTCATCGTACGCAAATAATGGAGAAAAACAATACTCCATTTTAAAAAATCACCAATACCCAATCACTTCACATCCAACGATATTCCAATCAACACTAGACAATATCGCTATCCTCTCATACATCAAAAGGAAATTCAAAAGCAAATCAGCGCGTTATTATCAAATGGTATAATTACACCTTCCAAATCTCCATACAATTCACCTTTATGGATCGTCCCAAAGAAAGAAGACGAAAACGGAGTGAAACGTTGGCGTCTAGTAATAAATTTTCGCGGCCTCAATGAAATAACGATTTCTAATAAGTACCCATTACCTCAAATCACGGAGATTTTATATCGATTAGGAGGAGCTAAATATTTTTCAGTCTTTGACCTCGCCAGTGGATTTCATCAAATAGAGATGGATCCGAAGGATAAAGCAAAACCAGCATTCACTACTCCAAATGGACATTACGAATTCTCTCGAACGCCTTTCGGATTAAAGAATGCACCACCCACCTTTCAACGCCTGATGGATCAAGCACTCACTGGACTTCAAGGAACAGACTTCTTTGTCTACTTGGACGACATAGTGATCTACGCATCATCGCTGCAGGAACATAATATCAAAGTCAAAAAGTTGTTAAACCGCCTTCGAGAACATGGATTAACCCTCCAGATCAACAAGTGCCAATTCTTGCGAAAAGAAGTCGCGTACCTCGGACACATTATTTCAAAGGAAGGAGTGAGACCTGACCCTAGAAAATTAAAAGCTGTTCGAGATTTTCCTACACCCACAACGCAGAAGAACATTCAACAATTCTTCGGACTTGTAGGACACTACCGAAGATTCGTACCGAATTTCACCACAAAAGCAAAACCTTTAATTAACTTGTTAGGAAAAGGCATCAAATTCAAATGGACAGAAGAACAAGACCACAATTTTAAGCAATTACGTAACGAACTTTGTCAACAGCCCATACTGCAGTACCCAGATTTCACTAAACCATTTATTGTAACAACAGATGCATCTGATTACGCTATTGGAGCTGTACTTAGCCAAGGGGAGATAGGAAACGACCTGCCGATTGCCTACGCATCCCGCAGCCTAAATAAACCTGAGAAGAACTATTCGGCTACTGAAAAGGAATGTTTGGCCATGGTTTACGCCATAAGATACTTCAGGCCTTACATCTATGGAAACCCATTTACCCTCGTTACAGATCACAGACCACTAGTCTGGTTACATTCTTTTAAGGACCCCACTTCAAGACTTAGGAAATGGAATTGTCCATAAATCCGGAAAGACGAATATAATAAGAACGCAGACACATTATCGCGCAACCCCACGTCTGCCTGCCTACCACTAATTCCACGAGAGCTCCAGGATCCCGAATTCAATCCCCAGATACCGATGTTACGCGGTTACGAGGTAAACGTGGTATCCGAGTAATTAGTATCTAAATCAGTCTAATCGGAAGGATGTTATGCGCGTTACAGTACAAATTATTATTTAATAATTTAAAGAATTTTGTTTGATATCGGGATTCCAAGATCTAGTCCTATACAGGCCCCGCACTGAGTTATTGTGAGGATTTAGTTAGTTTATCTTTAAATAACTTCTGCTCGAGTGTAAAGTTCAAGTGTGAATAGTTATATTTTTATTCTTTTACTAATGAGTTAGAGGGGCTGGTGAGCCAAGAATACTGCTAATGCCAATATTGACTCTCCGTTACCTCCGCATTCGCCAGTTGCGAATAGAGCACATAAAATAAATCTTTTACATGAGATGACGCTCGCCAATCGTTATTCCGTATTACAATATTCAAAAAAAAAAGAATGCGCAACTCACCCACTTTATCGATATACTTTTAAAACGTATAAATTTTGGTTGTTTGTCTTTGAACAGTACTCAATAGAACGCCTTTCCGTGCCTGGGAAAGAAAGAATCACACACACACACTATATTGACGATTATTATAAATGATAGCGATAGATAATAATAAAAATCAAACACGAAAAGGAATGAGATCTAACAGAAGGTTGATCCCAACGCAACATAGAAAATTAACCAAGATTATTAAGCGAATATAAAACGCAGATTTATAAAATTGAGAAACGAGAGATTAAAACAAAACACTATTTAACGTGGAAAGAATGAGTCCATTCACTATAAACTTTGGAATCTCTGGCTCGAAACGGAATTTAAGTTAAAGAAAAGAAATTACTATCCACGGACACCTTGTCACGCTTCAGCTTCGCGCCCCCGAGAGCGCCCGGCCGCGAGGTCCGCTCAGAAAAGCTGACGCTGCAGTCCCAATCATGCCCCAGCAACCGTCGCATGATTTCGTTAGGTGTTCTCACTTTCATTCTTCCATACTTTTACTTATGCGCTACCGGCGTAGAACAAGGTACTCTCATCCTCATGCCTCTCACACTCAGATCACTCCTTTACATCGATGCGACGATTCGACGGTCAGAGATGCGCTCGATTAGGTTAAACCAGAATGCTAGATGCATTGTCAAGACACACCCCCGCCGCTTACATTTAATCAGTGTCGCGAAGTATGAGAACCACTGCTCATTTTGAACGAACTACTGAGAACCACGCTGATGCCTCAGCACAGTCCCACGTTCAGGGTACAGCGTAGCGACCAAACGTCGCGGCGACGACGACGTTCCTAGTACCGAGTATCCGTTTTCATAGATAAAATACAGTAAGCAGAAGTGCTCTCGATTAGGGATTTCCCAGAACGCTAAGCGTTGTCGAAGCACTCCGCCCACTAACAAAGGAAAAACACAACTAATCATTGATTTTAACAATTTTTGAAGTTTCGGGACGTAACACCGAAAACAGACGTTAACATTGAAACAATTGGGCACCGCATACGACAGTTACGAAGAGATAGGGAAAACCGACCCAAATATCGAGAGACAAGCAGCAGCTCAGATGAAACAGAAGAAACCGCACGTGGGAACGTTCAACATTCTCCAATAATACACAAGAACCGATCTTTTCCCAGCCTATATCAAGAGGTGACGATGCCAGATGAACCCCAGGAAACCATAAACAGTTTTTCGCCCGCAGCAAATTCTACACAAATTGTCACTTTAGATAAGGACCAGACCTTATTTGACAATTTGACATCCTTTGAGAAGCCGCTCGAAAATACCGTTAATAGAAAATGCAAGAAACGTTCAACTGGATTTACTCAGTACCCCGAAAGTACCATCGGAAGTCATGGAAGAACCTTTACAACCCTCAATAAACCAGCTACCTGCGGGAACTACATCCGAAGCAAGTGTGGAACAACCACCTGACAGCAGGTCAACCGAACCTAGGCCCCTGATCGCACGCTTGACCCTTACCCTTTCTTCACTACTGAAATCGAGGATTCAAACGACCTTGACGATCTGGAAGAGATCCCATTAGACCAGGCCTGCCCCATCGGGTGCAAATACCTCCTGAACTTCTGGGACCCGGGTAACAGCCGAGCGCGGGACTTGTTACGTTGCTAACCACAGCATGGGCTGCGGGAGAACTGCATGAGTGTGCGGCCGTCCATGCAGGCTCGTAAGTATTTACATAGATGCACACTCATGCAGTTCTCTCACAAATCTCGCAACGGGTAGCAATGGAACAGTCCCGCGCTCGCCTGTTACCCGGGTCCCAGAAATTCAGGAGGTATTGGCACCCGATAGGGCAGGTCTGCATTAGACCAACCACATACAATTATTGTTTCTTCAAATACTCTTACCGCTGAAGAAGGAGATTACGTACACTTCATTTCTGCCGACTGCAATTTAGTAAACCCCGTTGGAAAATTACTGCTAGACACTGAGATAATTAATAAACCAAATCTTCTAGCAGAACAACCAAAAAAGGGACACGTGATAACTACGGACAATGGATTATTTAAAACCTCCAGTATAATAATCACAGAAAACTTCTTTGATAATATTAAAAGAGTAGATGTGCTCAACGGATTGAAAACTCTTCGACACACCTTGGATCAAAACCAGATTAAATCATTTCGAATTTCTGCCACGGGGGACCTTCACAAAATACCATCTAACGAATTCGTCAAGATTTTAGAAGAGGTTTTCATAGGAACAGGCCTGCAGATTATCCTGTGCAACTGTACCATCACAACGCCATCCGAGGAAAACAGACAGCACATCATCTACGAGGCTCATGACAGTTTAATTGGAGGATATAAAGGAGTAACGAAGACATATAAACGCATCCGATCATAATTCCATTGGCCACAAATGCGCAACAACATTCAAGACTACATCCTACGATGTCAAAGCTGTCAAGAACAGAAATTAGTCTGAGCGAAAACTCGTCAGCCGATGTTGAACACCGACACACCTATAGGAGTCTTCGACAAAATTTCCTTGGATACGGTAGGACCTTTACCAATTGCACCCAGTGGGAACAGACACATTCTCACCATTCAAGATAACTTAACAAAATATTGCATAGCTGTAGCAATACCTAACATTCGAGCTGCTACAATTGAAGATGCTTTCGCCAGACATTTCATCGCAATTTATGGTACACCTCGCGCAATACTAACAGATAAAGGACCTAGCTTCATCGGAACACTTATGACCAACCTATCTGAAATATTCAAAATCAAGCAAATCACAACCTCGGGATATAGACCACAAACCAATGGATCTCTGGAACGAAGTCACATCGTCCTCACCAAATACCTCAAGCATTACATGGATAATTATGAAGACTGGGATTTATTAATACCGTTCGCAATGTTCTCTTACAATAGATCCGTTCACGAAGCAACTAATTTCACTCCATACGAATTAATCTTTGGAAAACCAGCTCGAGAACCAACCTCTTTTCCAACCGGTGAAAAACTAAAGTCGTATGGAGGCTATTTAATAGAATTAATAACGCACATGTCTAATATTCGTAATATAGCCTCCGATAATCTAAACAAAGCAAAAATCCGTTCAAAATATTATTACGATATCCGTGCAAAACCAGCAACGTTTAACGTAGGTGATTTGGTTTACGTACATAAGAAACCACGTACTAGTAAATTTGATCCACATTACATTGGACCGTACCAGATAGTAGACGTGACAGACCTGAATAACGAGTATTTCGAACGCATGATAAATTAATCACCAAGCATCAGGATAAACTAAAACATGCTTACTCTCCATTCACAGTGGAAAATCAACCATGATTTTCGCATATTTGCTCCTGTTGCCTCTCGCCGTCATTAGCGACGCTCAAATTATAACACCGCTCGTAGGAGACACCGGACTCTTCTACGAAAAATTACCCGACATAAGGACCTTCCAACCACAATAGCGCTTAGTCACATCTCTGGATGTTACTCGGTACCTCAGCAATGCTCCACATGTAAAGCATCATATCTCAACAATGAATCATCTCTGCAACCGTCATGATTCCATTAACTGTCTCAGCAAAGAATTAGGACCTCGATTAATCAAGACAGAAGAAAACACCGTACATTATAGCAACCTGATACGCACTGCAATAGGTGACACCTCACATCTTAAAACACCATCCCCACGGCGTAGCGGACCTTTTGGATTCATCGGCACTCTCAGTAAAATCTTATTTGGAACCTTATCACAAGAAGACGCAGAATACTATAATATCTACAAGGATCAGCGTGAAATTACCGAAATCATAGCAAACCAGACGCATATCATAAAGGGAGAATTTTCAATCACGCATGCAAGGTTAGTTAATCTAACTAAAACCATGTCTCAACTGACAAAAACAATGGTCGTACACTCCGAAGCATTACAAGAGACGCAATCAGACATCAGCAAACTACGCTTCGAAGCAATCATCAGAGACTCCGTAATTGAAATCGAA
Organism: Andrena chrysosceles; assembly: GCA_963855975.1. Lineage (NCBI taxonomy): Eukaryota > Metazoa > Arthropoda > Insecta > Hymenoptera > Andrenidae > Andrena > Andrena chrysosceles. Next base: position 164,609 of record CAWLCU010000650.1, on the reverse strand, counting down.
AGAGGTTTAGACGATTATAACACCAACCTACTGCTGCTAATAGACGCAATATTACTAGCGAAACAAGGAATGTTACATCTCGCTATTCTTTCACCAGATCAGTTATTGAGATCAGCTCAAAAAATTAAGGTGTAACGAGTTAATTACGGTGGGACGCGAATCTTCCCCCCACCACGCGCGCCCGGCGCGGCCCGCCGCTACTGAACCCGGCCGCTAGATGGCCGCGCACCGAGCGACGTTCTCGCTGGCGAAGATACCACGGCGCTCCATATAGGCCGGCGCGGCGGGCCCGTCAGGCAGAGTCTACCACGAGCGATACAAGCAAACGGAATAGCACTCTCCCAACGATCTCTTGTATACCAAGCTGTATCGTTGCGACTTTTTGGTTTCCCCCACCACCACGGCTCCTAGAGAAACGCGAGTTCGCCGATCTCTAGACGCAGGTCGATATCCACGGTCAATCTTAGGGTCAGACCTAGTCTGTCCCGGAGGACATCCTATAGTCTCCGTCTCTCCCGCGGGTTGTACCCACTGGGCGAACGGACGCAAGACTTCCTGGTCAGGGCCATTGGTGGAGTCAACAGCCAAGGCACCAGAGCGACCACCCTCCGTTCCCACTACTACCGCCGAAACGAAGCGCGCCCGCGACGCGGCCTCCGTACTCCGCCGTGATTCCTCCGCGAACCGCCCGCGACCTCTCCGCGACCCGCCGCGCTAGGATAAGCCGTAGATTAAGCCGTACATACTCTGTTAGCCAGCACAGACCTGGCCGGGCGACATTGTATAATACCTTTACGAATAAACAGACGCTACGCAGTTCACCCTGCCTCGTTCTCTACGTAACCCTTCCGGTAATTAACCTCGAAGCGAGGTTACAAAAGAAACACTAGATTACGAATTTCCTCTAACCCCCAGAGAATTTCTCACGGAACAAATTAAAAAAATAACAAATTTAAACGTAATCTTTACGAGGGAGGATACTCTTTGAACTCACCATACCTCTTTTAAAGCGAATAACCTACAATTTATACAAAATATACTCCTGCCCAACAACACACAACCTTGGAACAAAAAGAGTAACCTCATATATCTAGCCGCAAATCCAGTTTATTGCAGTCTCACCAGATGAACAACAATATTTTTCTCCAACGGAAGAATACTTGAAGACATGCCGATTTCACAATAATCAATTTCTGGGACCAGCTACACTACCAGTATATCAAGCAGATCGACAACCAACCTGCGAAACTACGTTGTTATTAAACCCCACTTCGATAAATTGGAGCACCTGTACCATTAAATTGACTACACAAGTAAAACCATATTGGCAGACCTTAAATACACCAGCTACGTGGCTTTACTTTATGCCAGAAAATAAAAAGGCACAAATTTATTGCGAAGGAAAGAAACCTGTAACACAAACTACCACTGCCGTCGGAATCTTCAAATTAAAACCCGGTTGCCAAACCACAATAGACTCAGTACAACTGAAATCATTGGAAACCGTCGATAACCTCGCAAAACATTGAATACTACCCCTCTAAATCTTACAATTTATCAATAATCATACCGGAGGTTACCGAGCATCACTTTGAAGCCTTGAAAGTGAACGAGCAGAAAACTGTAAAATGGGAGGACCTTCCGACAGCCTTATCACTTACCGAAATAGAACAACGAGCTAGGAATTTTGCAAGCCACCGAACATCCATTCGGCAAGTACAGATCTCAACCTTTTCCTCTATTGGAAGGATAATAGTAATACTGATCATAGTAAATACAATATTGGTTATGAAACGCAAACCTCGTCAGCCCAACAATAAAACAGAATCTTCTAAAGAGAACCAAGAAATAACAATAAATATACCAAATACATCCGAAAACCATAGCCCGTGAGCCACAGTTTTCTAAGGAGATGAAACCACTCCCACGAGAATCCCTCCTCTGGCACACGTATACTTTCAGAGTGGGCATAAGAACAGGGCATCAGGCCCCTCAACTCAGCACAAGTTCAGTTTCCACATGTCCAAGAGCATCGCCACACAGACGTCATCAGACGAAGCTACGAGGACTATAGCAGTGCAGACAGGACACCACGGATCTTGGGAAACTTCATCTCGAGTGGGTACATTGCTCACACCCAGGCCATATCACTGCAGTACTGGAGGAATCGTCCGGAAAGGCCGGAGCTCTTCCACTAGAAAGACCAGCAGCAAGACGTAGGAAGTCTAAACAACGGAATATAAACCTCATCGACGCATCCCGGACTGGCTGGTGCTCCAAGAAATAACTGACGACAACGTTCGTGATTGGACCCCAGGAGAACCAATCCTCGAAAAAAACGCAAGAAATGAAGATCATTTCAGCGCGTGACCTCGGGAAGACTTCGCACTGCCTAGTCATGTATGTAGAGGACCCCACCACATTCTGGGTCTCCCTGGACAAGTACGGCGAGGCAGCGAAGGTCAAGCTACGCGAGCTAAACATATACATGGCGTCCAGACAACACTTATGTCTGTCAGCAAAGGACAGCATCAGGCCAGGACGATTCGTGACCGTAAGGTTTCCCAGGAAGGGGTGGCTTCGTGGCGAGGTCATCGCAGTGAATGGAACCACCGGCACCATCTTCCTTGGCGACTATGGCATCACCATGGACTGCCCTGTCGCAGACTTGCGATCCTTGCCACCCTGGTTCCATGCCCTCCCCTGGCAGACAGTGAGGATTCGTTTGAGGGGCAAGTTACGTTCCCGCCGACCGCTCCAGAGGACGATGCAGATCGCAGAGGTGGTTATGGCGAGAAGGAAGGGCCCCCTCGCCAACATACAGTTAACGCTGAACGGCCTCACAGCCACGCTGACGCTCGACCGACTACCTAGACATCCATCACTGGACGTCATCGAGCACTGGCTGCAGATCGGCTACGTGGATGCCCAGCGACGACTAAACACTTACACCCGCAACACCTAGCGATAAGTACACTAATTACACTACACTACACCCGACAATTCTCTTTTACACTTTTGCATATAAAAGGATTTGTGGGGCGTTTTCCCTTCTTTTGAAAAGCATCACGAGAATCGCGATGTTTTGTCTTAGGGGGGGAGATGTTACGTATGTGGAATTTTCCCATACACCGCTCTCAACCATTTTTCGAGCTCGCGTCTGCGAAGGGAAAACGCCCTAAAATCCTTTCGTACATCAAACACCACTAGTGGGGCTCATAATCTCGACAATCTGGATCACGACCATGGGAACGGGAGTGACACGACGACGACCCCGAAGGATTTCCTTATATTGAAATTCCTAAGCCAATCCCCACTCATTTTTGGACTATATAAACCCTTTGGTTTCAACCCTCTTGGGTTAAAAGCTATATAGTCACGCGTAGAGTCACGTATTGTCATGCTCGTACAGAGTTGGTTATATCTAGTAAGATCGGGCTAAAGTCTCCGCCAGAATCATAGTTAACCTCGTAGAATCCGCGAGTCCGGTTTATATTCTATTTGGCACTTTGAAATAGCCACTCGTACGCCCCGCATCGCCATTGCGTCAACACCGTGCAACTATTGGTAAATGGTGTTCACGTGTAAATCGAGTCGATTTCGTTAAATCCATCTTTTACCCAGCGATCCTTATAATATTAGTAGCAAAACGTAAGGAATCCATCGGTATCACGTCCATATCGATATGGCAAACAATAAACAATTCAATTTTTCTGATACAGGTATGAATCCTCGGCCGAACGCAGCGAATCGAGGTGGGCGCCCCGCAGTCAAGGGTGAAATATCCATTACAGCATATTAAGGAATTCTTTATTCGTATCGATATGAAAATGACACTAACGGATTCCTGGCGTTCTCCTGATTAAAATTATACCAAATTTCATGTAAATCAGACTATTTATAACGAAGCTAGCGAGAAATTATATCAATTAATTTTTCACCTAATTTCCTTCATTATGCTCCGAATTGCGACGTTCTTGGTGTTAGTTTCATCGGCGAAACATAAGGAATCGATTGACACCGTTTTCGCAGAGGTCTGATGAAAAATGCGGAAACGGGACATTTCGTACTTCTTAATAGGTACTCCAACCCCTTCGAGGGTCGAATCCATAAATTCGGAGAGACAACACGGGGGTTTCACCTCGTCACGGTTGACCAGGCCGAAAGTCTTAGATCAGGCGCACCGAGAAAATCACCCTGTAGAGGAAGGAGCTCTTGGCCGACTCCGTCGGGGTTGTCCACTCATTATTATAAAAATAATAATACTAATAACTGTACATTGCTTTCGTTTCAAAATGTATAAATTTACCAAAGATTAATAAAGTTACAAAGGGTATAGCCGGTTAAGATGGTCAAATGTGCCCCTGAACTGAATTTAAATCGCGATGAGTCATTCGAAAGCTTATAAAAAAAGAATGATTTCTGCCAAGTTTCAACTTTGTATCTCGACCCGGGGGGTAGTAAAGGGTAAAAATAGAAAATCAGGTTTTTGCCGAATTTCTCCTATACCAGCGGATGAAAAATTTTGAAGAAATTCAGAGGCATGTCTGTTATCGGTGCACATATTAGGGAATCGTGTCAGATTTTTAAATTCAAAAACCAAGCTGTGAAAAATAAAAAACCCCAAAAAATGCTGAAAAATGCCGGTTTTGTTTCGAAGCAGTCTCGATACTATAATTATATTTTTACTGTAAGTCCGCATCATTGTTACTATTGTCTTGAATTTTTTTCAGATTTTTCAATTTGGTGCGCCGCAGTTAAAAAAATTAAAAACCGATTTTTTCGCCGTTTTTTCCGTGTCAGAGTAACTAATAGGTCGAACTTTCGTACATACTTTATGGAATAAGTCTTTCATGCAATCTTCAATGTCTTCACATGCAGCAAAACAGCGTAGGAATCAAACGAACTAAACATGCTGTAACATTGCATTCTAAAATGTCTGTCGTATTTTCAACGGCGGCAATGGCACAGCGGTAAAGTGTTGGACTGTTGAATCGCTGCGAACTTTTTGAACGTGGGTTCGAGCCTCGGAACTTCTAAGTCCCACAGGGTCATATTTTTTTCAAATTACTTATGTATTATTTCGATTTCTAGCTATATGACAATGATCGATATTTATATACAAATGTTTTAAAAACATATTAAAAATATTTTAATAATTGAAATATACATAAAAATGACTTGAGAAGAATTTGATGCCACCGTTTCTCTGGACAAGTATGCCGTCAATTACAGTATTGTTCTAACATTCCCTGCACTAAATTAATATTATATGAAATTGATTTTTTAATCTCTTACCTTTAACAATTGAGGATGGATTGCAGCAACAATTGTGTGTTGTTTTGTAATTATTTCGCCTCTTCTTGTAGATCATACAACTCTCTCTTGTTTCCAAAATTCAGAAGTTAAACAATGCTGTAATTGGTAGGATACCTAACAATAGTTTTCAAGTTTTAAAATAATTTTAATATGTTTTTAAAACATTTGTATATAAATATCGATCATTGTCATATAGCTAGAAATCGAAAAAATACATAATTAATGTGAAAAAAATATGACCCTGTGGGACTAGAACCTACGTTCAAAAAGTTCGCAGCGATTCAACAGTCCAACACTTTACCGCTGCGCCATTGACGCCGTTGAAAATACGACAGACATTTTAGACTGTAATGTTACAGCATGTTTAGTTCGTTTGATTCCTACGCTGTTTTGCTGCATGTGAAGACATTGAAGATTACATGAAAGACTTATTCCTTAAAGTATGTACGAAAGTTCGACCTATTAGTTACTCTGACACGGAAAAAACGGCGAAAAAATCGGTTTTTAATTTTTTTAACTGCGGCGCACCAAATTGAAAAATCTGAAAAAAATTCAAGACAATAGTAACAATGATGCGGACTTACAGTAAAAATATAATTATAGTATCAAGACTGCTTCGAAACAAAACCGGCATTTTTCAGCATTTTCGTTTGAAAAATAAATAATTGTAAAGGCCAATATGAAAAGAATTTCACGATAAACTGTGAACAAATATTTCATGTTCAGATTTCTATTCGGCACAATCAGAAATTCGATAGATCCGAATATTCGAAGAAATTATTCGAATTCTGTGGTAATCGAATATCCGGATAGGGTAACGCATGCAGATGTTGACCCCTATAAAATGATTGACCCTCTTCCCTAAAAAGTAGGAAATATAATATAATGTTTTTTTTTATATAATAAAATATAATTATATTCGGGACAAAAATATCTGGCTCACCGAAATATAGATATATTTTATTATATGAAAAAAACATTATTTTGTATTTACTCCTTTTTGGGGAAGAGGGTTCATCATTTTATAGGGGTCTGTATGCGTTACCCTATTCGAATACAATAATGTCTCGTTACGGGTTCGATTTGGTGTACACCAGCGCTGTCCAAGGTCACTTCCGCGGGAGATTGGGGTTCTCCCACTATCGGCCGCGATGTCAGCGATACCACGCAACGCTAACCGCGAAGACGCTTGCCGGCTAGCCCGTCGTGGAAGCCTTCGTAGCGTTGCGCGGTTTCCTTGACAACGGAAGGCACGCTGTGCGAGAGAAAGATTGGAAGGGGAATCTGGCGCGTGAGGGGCCTCTACGCTGGACAGCGCTGATGTACACGATACGGACTCTTCGCTACCCCCACCACTTCTGTCTCACTCTTGTGCGGCGAAGGCGAGAGCAAAATGGAACAAGAGCGAGCGAAAGGCACTGAAAGCGAGCGAAGACGGTACGAGACAGACGACGCGTTCATGTTTTGTCTCGCTCCGTCTTTCGGACGCCGTGACATTCCGTCCTTTGCGTGCGCGATGATCGCAAGCGCTTACGGTGAGCACGGGAACCGCTTCCGAAAATTTTGACGCAGGACCAGCTCAAGTCTTTTTTGCGCCCTAGGCGAAATTGTCAAATTGCACCCTTTATTATAATACATTTATTTGAGATTATTTACGACTTTACTCTGCAAAATTAGGCAACTGCTAGGGCTTAAGGTTGACAAGAGGTGCAAAATGGTCTTTTCATTGATGGCATTGTTGAAAATAAATTTTTAAATGAAATTCTACAAACTGTACTACAACGGTTTTAAACTACGAGTGAAAATTAAGAGTAAGGACAAGAAGAAGCTAAATTAAATGTATTATAATAAATGGCGGAATTTGGCAAGCTCGCCTAGGGCGTAAAAAACACTCGTGCTGTGCCTGACTATCTGATCATGGCGCGCATGCGTCGAGCAGTTGCGATTTCAGAGCACTCGCGCAGTGATGCCAGAAAGAGGACGGGTCCTCTCGAGAATTTCCCCCACCACGCATGCACACTACGCCGGAGCGGCGTGTCCGTGAGCTCGGCGCTTCGGACAACGTCGGGAAGACGAGAGAGAAAACGAATGTGCGTCTTTCTCTCTCGCTCTTGAAACGCTGTGATCCATGGTGGGGTGCAAGCGACACGCGGCCGTGCGCGATCTTCTTGAGTGCCTCGAGATTCACTTTTCCCTTTCTGACATAAGGAATATTCCTTCATTCCGATTTACACATTTTAATGTACCGTATATCGCGATGTTAGCTTTGCATAACGAATCGTTTATATTTCCCTCCCGATGGAAGAGACCACCACTTTCCCGTAGTTTCCATCGAGCGGTAGCGTGGACGCTGCGCGTAATAAATTTGTAAATAGTGCGTGATTCTTTGTCGCAACTTGATATAATTATCGAAAAATCTAGCGAGAAATGTGATTACGTTTAGATTTTAGATCATACTCTGAAAAAATATTTTTTATCGAAGGCGCTACAGCGTCCATGCTACTGGCCAAGAGTGGATTCTAATTTTAACAAAGTTCACCAATTTATAGTATCAAAATATTCATCTTTTAATAAAAAAATTCATTTTAAGGTTTGAAAAATAGAAATAGCTCGAATAAAAAGTACGGAAATATAAAATGAAAACAAGAAATTATGAATGTACATTTTTCTTTGTTAAAGAAGTTACAGAAGAACTTTATCTAACCTTTTTTTATGTAGAATTTAGTTCGTACATCTGAAAAATCGAAGAACCACAACGGGTAATTATGGTTTTTCGTGATCTAATCGGATCTTAAGACAATATAAAATTTAAATATAAAGTTTCATTGAAATCCATTTTGCCGTTTAAACGTAATCGTGTTAACAAATATATGAGATATTTAAAAAAAAAGCTCTTTTCTAAATAGCCAAAACGTGATCAGGAGGTCTTAAAACGTGATTTCCGTAATAAAATTTTTTCCAAATTTTTTTTCATTACAAGAGTATTATACATATGTCAGAAAGGGAAAAGTGAATCTCGAGGCACCCAAGAAGATCGCGCACGGCCGCGTATCGCTTGCACCCCACCATGGATCACAGCGTTTCAAGAGCGAGAGAGAAAGACGCACATTCGTTTTCTCTCTCGTCTTCACGACGTTGTCCGAAGCGCCGAGCTCACGGACACGCCGCTCCGGCGTAGTGTACATGCGTGGTGGGGGAAATTCTCGAGAGGACCCGTCCTCTTTCTGGCATCACTGCACTCGCGCCCATCGCGCACGCCCGCCCCGCAAGCAAAGCGATCCATCTCGCTCTTCCCATCGGCCAGAAAAAAACGAGAAACGAACACTCGGAATTAGGGCTGTGTTCACGATACGGGTTCAACGCCGGTCCCGAACAGCCAACCCCTGACGAGACAATACTGTACTTAGATTATTCGAATATTCGTAACAGCATTTACCATAAGGCGCAGTAGGCGCAAGCTGGGGCCTCACTATTTATGGGCCCATATTTTAACCTTCACTCTGTGTATTAATAGTTTAACGTTAACCGTGTATAGGGGTGTAATTACACCCCACAATTTAGCAGTCACAAATGTACAGAAAAAACTGTAGTTGCGTAAGTTTTATTAATTCTTAAGAAGATAAGTGAAGAAAGAATTAAAACACATAATTTAAAATACACAAACTTAAAAGTGAAATACAAAAATTAAAAGTTAAACCATTTTTACGAACGGTACAACGCGGTACAAACATAGTACCAACTGGTACAACCACGAGTTTTTCATTTTTCGCAAATTTTTTTTCCCAGTAGTACGACTCGACACTTAGGTTATTTCCATTTTTCTCGGAAACCAAGAGAGTTAAACAATTTTTACGAACGGTACAACGTGGTACAAACCTAGTACAAACTGGTACAACAACGAGTTTTTAATTTTTCGCAAATTTTTTTTCCCAGTAGTACTCGACACTTTGGTTATTTCCATTTTTCTCGGAAACCAAGAGAGTTAAACAATTTTTATGAATGGTACAACGCGGTACAAACCCAGTACAAATTGGTACAACCACGAGTTTTTAATTTTTCGCAAACATTTTTCCCAGTAGTACGACGCGACACTTTGGTTGTTTCCATTTTTCTAGGAAACCAAAAGAGTTAAGCAATTTTTACGAACGGTACAATGTTCGGTACAACTAGTACAACGCAGTACAATCGCGAAAAATGATAATTTCCAAAAATGGGGGGTTAGCCTAAAAATTTTTTTTTCTGATATTCTCGAAAACGATTTCGAATTTTTGAAAATTCTCAACGGTACAACGCGGTACAAACCTAGTACAAACTGATACAAGAACAAAAATTTAAGTTTTCAAAAAAAGGGGGGCCTAACTTGACACAGATGGACGGAGTGTCAGACGTCGGGAAGACGGAGCGAGACAAAACATCATCCCGTCGCACAGTGGCGAATTTCGCCGAAAAGCTGGCCAAAAATCAGAATGTAAAAGTTTTAAATTTGCTAAATCCAATTAGTGCGATTTATTTATGACATATTTGTGCATAATTTCTTACTAATGTAAATATATAAACTGCAGCCCTTGCTGAGATGTGTCAGTTCAAAGTTGACGCTCGAAATTTAAAGGTCTACTTTGAGATTTATTTTCAGATTATCGAGTCCAGCTATCAAAATAAACATTATATATTGTGGTGTAGTATCATATACACTATTATTGTTTTAAATGTGAAGTCTGTAAAAGTTCTTATAAACAAGTAGTGAAAGCATATTCATTTTTTGTTTATTCTTAAGCAAAAAGTTACAACTCAAGCGAGCTCAAGCACCATTCTTTTTTTTTAAATGAAAGCTCAAGGTATGCACTTTAAGACCCCGTTGCAGTTTTTTGCAACAAATTGCCATTTTGGCAAATATTCTCATTTTTGTGTACACTGATACGAGTATAATTTCCGATCCATTCAGTTTATGCATATACACGAGTCATATTATTATATTATTCTGTATATTATATATCGGAGTGAAGGCAAGTGATTGCATTGCAATAAGTAATTGAATACTGTGCAATTAGAAATTTGGAAGTAAAGGTGTTGTGACGGATGTCACTCCGAGGATTTCGAGGGGAGCTCAGTTGGCTGGCCAGGGTCGAATCAAAATCCTCGCGGTGGGATTTAATGTTTAGTTTATTTGTTGTCTATGATTTATATACACTATTTACATTGCTGGCGTGCCGTAACGGCGACGCAGTGTGTCGTGGTTTCGCACGATATGGAGATCGGGCTAGACCCGTCGTCTCTATCGGAGCGGTAGTGAGAGCGAGACCGGGCGTCTCGGTTTGGTACGGTAGGAGGGAAGGAGACCGGGCAACTTCCAGGCGTCTCTGTCAGGAGCGGTAGAGGGAAAGAGAACGGGCAACTTCCAGGCGTCTCTGTCAGGTACGGTAGAGGGAAAGAGACCGGGCAACTTCCAGGCGTCTCTGTCAGGAGCGGTAGAGGGAAAGAGACCGGGCAACTTCCTGGCGTCTCTGTCAGGAGCGGTAGAGGGAAAGAGACCGGGCAACTTCCAGGCGTCTCTGTCAGGAGCGGTAGAGGGAAAGAGACCGGGCAACTTCCTGGCGTCTCTGTCAGGAGCGGTAGAGGGAAAGAGACCGGGCAACTTCCAGGCGTCTCTGTCAGGTACGGTAGAGGGAAAGAGTACGATCGTTCGATCGACGGTACGGCGGATTTCTCCAGTTCGCGTGCACCGGGCAGCATCCAGGCAGGCAGGCTGGCAGTGGGGATCCGTAGCCCCACTCGAACTGCCGGTCCTTCGTCGTGGCAGGGCTTACATCCCGATTCTCGGAAATTCCCAGCAGCGAGAAATCGACGCGATCTAGCGGCGCAGTGGGGAGCGAGCGTCATTTGACGCGTCGTGAGCCGGCGTGCCTCGGGCCGGTTCGGCGGCGTTCGGTCGTGGTCGCCCGTGTGTTCGGCTTCTCGCTCACTCCCGGTTGCACTGTTCCGTGCGCGATTCCTCGCGCTGGGACGCTACGTCACAGTGTATTCGGGAATATTTACAGAAGTGACGTATGCTACAACGCGCAATGAAACTCATTTATACATAAAACATGCACTGTTCACCTACAGATAGCACTTTCAGCAGATATTTATGCAAGTCAAAATAAGACGGAAGTTAATAGTGACAAGATTGCGGTTGAGCTCTCACTTAGTAATTATAACGTTTAAAATTCCGCAAGAAAAGCATCTCGTTGATCATCAGTGCCATGTACCAAATGTTTGTATAAATATATATGTATAAGTATGCAATATAATAATGTTAAAATATATACAAATATTAATGTTTCAGTAATGACTGCGTAATTATTTGACTAAAAACTACAAACCACAATACTTTTAATATTTTTAATAATATAATTATAATTAAAACAACAAATTAAACATTAAACGTTAAAAAATTATACTTTTAGCTTCTTAGAGTTATATACAATAAAATATTTTAATAATTTGCACGGGAATTGTAGATTCATTTTTGGCCAGCTTTTCGGCCAAATTCGCCACTGTGCGTCGTGTATCTCGTACCGCCTTCGCTCGCTTTCAGTGCCTCTCGCTCGCTCTCGTTCCATCTCATTCTCGCCTTCGCCGGACAAGAGTGAGACAGAAATGGTGGGGATAGCGAAAAGTCCACATCGTGTACAGCAAACCGAGCCCGTAATGAGACAATACTGTAGCATCTTTTATTTGAGTTTATCCAGATATTATCTTTGCCCATCTCTGTTCTCCAGCCGCTTCGCCGTGATTCATTCAAGCCTCCGTGACGACAAAATAATAATAGGAGAAATGCGGCAACAGCGCGATTCGAGTGTCGATACGTCTCGGCATCTATGTCTTTCCTACATATATCGGCTAGTTTGGTCTTCCACTGGTTTCGATGGTACAAGACACGAATATACCATCAGCGCCGGTGACGGAGAATCATTGAAGCTTCATTCTGTCATTTCTCGAGTCTGTCTCAGTACACGATTCATAAATTCATTATTATTTCAACATACGGTGGTTATTACCGGTCAAACGCACATACCACCCTGCACTGATGTCTACCGGAGGCAACTATACCCGCAAAATCTTTCTTCTTGCCGATTCCAGGACAAAAGACGGTTGGAACGGTTTGTTTACAACATCGCGTATAGGCAGGATCGGCGGAATCATTATGCAAGTTATACGCCGCATAGGGGCGCCAGCCGAATGGGATGCTAAAAAACTATATCACATGCTTAATAATAAAGGAATCCAAACCCCATCAACGAAATGTTCACCCCATAAAGACAAAACATATTAAATAGAAAACAGGTACAAAAATTTGGGGGCACCAAAAATTTTCTTGCATACAGGTGCCAGCAAACCTCGCATCGGCCCTGCTTATACGTCACGCTGGTTCTACGTGGCTGCAGTACACCATTAGCGCCACCATTGGAGAAGCCTGGAAGCCTCATTCTGCCAGTTTTCGAGTCATAAATTCATTATTATTTCAACATATGATGATTATTAGCGGTCAAACGCACCAGACCACCCTGCACTGATGTCTACCGCAGGCAACTATACATGCAAAAACTTCCTTCTTGTCGATTCCAGGACGAAAGACAGTTGAAACGGTTTGTTTACTACATCGCGTACACGTACACGCTTTTCTTAGCTTGTGTGAGCGCACGCACACATTCAAGACCCGCCGAGACGGCAGCCTTAAAGAACTTCAAAAGACGTCTTAACGATGCCTTCTTCAGGTCTGGTTTAGGAGCAAAAAGAAATTGGCGGTGAGGAGAATTTAACCCAAACTTTCCCCTTACGATTCAATGGCTGTTCGCAACTACCCAACACACTTCCTTGCAGGGGTTTGCAGCGGGCGGTTATATCGCGGATCAACCCGCCCGTTACCCGGCCGTCTTTAGATTTACCCAATCCGCCCATGCCCGTGGCGGATAAGTCGGGTCAGCGTTGACTTCTATCCGTCCGAAACACCCGAACGCCGGAGACGGCCAAAACGCTCGATGGAATCACCAGACATGACGTCATCACGTGTATCCGACTCGGTCTTGCCCACACTGTTACTCGCTCTTACCCGTGACTGGTGACAGTTCATTAACGCTAACTTATGTAGCCGGAACAGCATGGCAAATTGTTGCCAATTTTGATACATACGGCATTATATATTTTTTTGTCTTGCCAATAAGCCATAATTTTTACCTCTACATCTACACGCTTTTCCTTATAACTATCAATTTCAGCATACATTTTGGCAAGTTCTGTGGAAGTTGCATCTTCTGTGTCGTCATCGGACGACGAATCAACTAGCGTCGAAAGAGCCTTCTCGGCGCTGAAATTGATGCTGGACGATCGGCGGTGCAATTTATCAGAACAGAATTTGAACAAATTATTATTTGTAAAGCTTAACACCGATATTAAGCCCTAGTTAATAAAATATATGATTATTACGTATGTGTTTTTATTGATTAAAACATATAAATTCTATAATTCATTGCACATCGTTCATAAATACAAATTATTCGTAATAATATTTAAAAAAAATTGGTGATGGCCTAGAGTGACCAAAATAAACCTTCCGTCATCGATATTGGTTACCGGGAACCAAAACAGAATTCCAGCACGCGATTTTGGTTATACTCATTGAACTATAAAATTTCTGGAATGCAAACACGGTGCGGAAAAACCTGGATTGGCCACGCCGAGAGAAATAGTGTTATTGAATGGGTGTCTATCCTGTATTATACACCATCCTGTACTAAATGTACTTCTATCCTGTAGTAAATTTGAGTACAGTCAGATATAGACGTGTGTATAAGAGTGAAACAACATCCCACGTAGAGCAACTATCTCTTTTCAACAGCGCACCACGGCTCCTAATACCCACAGTTCGCATTCCAGATATTCTATAGTTCAATAGTTATACCGTAACCAAAAAAAAATTCCCGCAAGATATATTGGTTATACCGTAACCAAAAAAATTCCCGCAATATATATTGGTTATACCGTGACCAAAAAAAAATTCCCACAAAATATATTGGTTATGCCGTAACCAAAAAAAATTCCCGCAAAATATATTGGTTATACCGTAACCAAAAAAAATTCTCGTTAACGATAATGGTTATTCGTAACCAAAAAAAAATTCTGGTCACCGATAACGGTTATTCGTAACCGAAAACAATTTCCGTCGTCAATAACAGTTATTAGAGACCAAAAAATATTTCCGTCGACAATAACAATTATTGGTGACCAAAAAATATTTCCGTCGACAATAATAGGTATCAGTAACCAAAACAGATAAGTCTTAATATTTTTTAATCACTTCATTTTTCGGAAAATTTATGCAGTATTTAATGAAGACTGACTTCCATTTGAATAAAAATTAACTTTTTCTCAATGATTTTTTTCTAAAAAATTAAAAAAATAACTGTTATTTCTCGTCTCTGCTTATTTTGGTTGGCCCAATGTTGTATCATTGTTTTAACATTTTGGTTAATTAACCAATCATAATAATTGTAGGCCCAACATTGAATAATCGTAGATAAACTGTCGTAACTTTTTTGTTAATTAACCAACCATAGTAATTGTAGGCCCAACACTGAATATTTTTAGGTAAACTGCCGTAACATTTTTGCTGTTAGCCATATTTTGGGAATTTGTAGGCAAAAACACTGAATATTTTTAGATATATTAATTTTTAGGCCCAACTAATTCCCAACTGTTGGCTACTGTTGGCCAACCAAAAATACTACTAGGGTTTAGTCTTCTACTGCGCGTTCCCAATTTCCGCCATAGTAAGATGTTATACTGTCGATTTATACAGGGTCATCGTTTAATCCTGCAACCCGCGCGCGCGCGAACTTGTAAAATGGCAACACCGCCTCACGGACCAATTCCACGCATTCCACCAAAAAGAATTTTGAAAAAAATAGGTGTAAAATTGTTGCTACATAGCATATCTGATCTATCCAAAATAAGGCACATAGGGTACGTAGGTGTACCCCGATCTTTGAACAACGGTGGAATCTTGGTCATTGACATAAGGGTTGAAAACGTTATGTCTTCTTATCTATTGGTTATTGTAAAGAAATCGCCGGTAACTTGGTATTCTTGTCGCCGCTACTTACCCCACCAAGCTTAGTCCATGCGTTGAGGGATCTTTTCAAACTTGACAAGCTACGTGTAAAATAGACAAAATACTGTTAAGTGTCCCTCGTATGGACATCAGTGGCTGAAAAAGTAAGAGAAAATAGCATTGTTTATTAGTGTAAAATCTAAAAATATATCGTTTGGTTCAAACTCATTTATTAATCGGAGCCAAGATACAGTCTGTCCTCGAGGCAGTACTTTTACAATAACATGGTATTATATCTCTTGAAAAATAAGAACTGTACTAGATTAGTAATAGTATAAATTGAGAGTATTAGATATTTCGCTGCATCTAAGGACAAAATTTCATTTACAATATCAGATTCACATATTCAGGCCACAGCGTTGAAACACAGTTAGACACAATAAACAATAAACATTTCATACAAAGGGCATAGCAAATGGGAGAGGTAGCTACCGTTCGTTTGAACATACAGAAAGCAATATGTTGTTTACGAAACGATTCTGTACGTTCGCGCAAAAATGAAACTCTTTGAATACACATAACATCACGTCAGTTTTAAAAATAAGTATAGAAACTTGCATAATATCATTTCTTATTTATCGAATGAAGTGACACAACCTTTATATCGCGGCAAGGGTTTCCAAGTGAATCACTTGATAGTCGGAAAGTACTAATCGCTTAGAAAATCTATATTGTGTATGAAAATAATTTAACAAAAAATTACGAAGTATTATTTTCCGTTTGTTAAGACATAGAACGAAATGCATGTAGATAAAGTTTAAATAGAAATTCCGATTAATAATCATCTGCATTCATTTGTTGTATTTTTCCTTTCTCGTTCCAAGTACTCCTTTTTATTACAATAAATTATTTTCAAACACATCTCAACCTGTTTGATATGATAAATAATCCGGAATCACCAAAAACAGTAGTTTTTATACAAGTGTTAGAATATGTTATATTATCAAACACTTAGATAGTAATGTATTTCTTTGTTTTTTATCTGCAACTATCGTACATTTAACTACTATCCTATTGTGAGAGCAGTAAACAACGTTTCACTTTCACAAAAGATCCGAGAAAAACATCTTTATCTCTGTTATGTATTGGCTTTCTTCTTTCGCTTATCGATTATTAACACACTTCTACACTTATGTTAATATAATCATCATTTAATAGTTTTTCACATTTTTCTTTATCTTGTCAAATTCCGCAATATTTTCATCTCCTGTATATAAAGAAAATTTCTGGATTTCGTGGGTAAATCAGTGAGACGATCAAACGTATCGCTCGAAAAGATGCCGCTTAAGCTAAAAGAATCAAAGTAGGATCAATTCTCGGCTCTATTGTGCAATTTTATCATGATCCCGGAATTGAAATTACCTTTCGAGCACATGCATTCAGTTTCTCGTGGATCGCTGTGCCAACACTTAATAGTAAGTAGATCTCGTGACAGAAAGGATACGGTGATGGTTAAGAGTTTACGAACGAATCTCTACCTACGTAATAGTCCAAGGAAAATTATATCCGGAAGTCGACTCAACTCGAAGAAATTGCAATCTAATTAATTCTCTGCGAGACGCATTATTATATAGTTTTATGCAGTTGTTTAGTACCATTAACATCAACTATACAGTTATTGCTATGGAAGCAGTACGACGATTCAGAGCCTCAATAAATTCAAATGAACTTATTATACATATATATGTACATGTATGTGTTGTATTCATAAGCATACGAGTATGCTACATGTGCATATGTACATATGCACGCGCAATACACATATACATGTATATATATTATATTGTCTTTACGTAATCTAATCTACATATAATGTTTACAATTACAGTAGTTTCTCTTTATTCCCGTCGATACATATTATAAATTCAATTGAATTCATCACCGACGCTGAAATAGCGTAACTCACAACACGTTATTATACAAACAACTCTTTTTTTTCTTGATGTAATACTTCCTACTGCTTTTATTTTTTTATATACATAGCATATCTAGCGATAACTACAATTGATAACAACTAATACATGTTTTATCAGCGATGTGACGGCATATTAGGATTATATGTCGGAATATTACCCCGATGGTCCTGCATCGTGGATAAATTATATATTTCACTGCGTTCAACGTTTATCCAATGCACTATTATCTCAATCAATTAATTACAATTATTGTCAATACATTCGGAATAACGTCGCTGCGTCTTCACCTCAATCAGTTTGCATTATTTAATTTGGGTGTTTATCGTTCGAACAGTATTATCTGTATATATGTATGTGCACGGATCATTGTATTCCTATTTTCCTTTTATCGAAGAACAAACGAAGACAAAACGTCATTCCACGTGAATTTCGCTAGTCTCGCTGTTACAGGACGTCCGAATGGATTAACGAGTGCCGTCGATTAAAAGGCGAATTGTTACATAATTGTAGGTATTGACTCCCGCCTAATAGAATTATTTTCTTATTCCAACCTTAATACTTAGTTCCTTTAATCTTATACAACTATATCCGCTAATAATTTCTATAATGTTTAATCGCAGCCATTCCATGTTTCTTCTGTTTTAACTACCCGATCCGTTTTAGTGTATACCATTTACCTTAGCGGTCTATAATGTTATATATATATATATAGTGGTTATTACACATTCTGAGAGATCGCGCATATATATACTTAATATTACTTGTGTTTATACGACTTGTGTAAATACGACTTTTTCTATATTCTTCGCTGAAAGATGTGCGTGTGTATTACCTGCTTGTAAAAGTATCGCATGAATATGTTTCCTTTGTGTCTATTCCTCTCCCCTACTGTTCTCACTTTCACATACACATCACACACACACACACACATACGCGTGCGCGCAAGTGAGTGCATACATACCCTTTTTTTAACTCTTATTCCATGTAACATGTTTCCTGTGTGTGCGTGCAAGGTCAGCTATATGTCCAATTATTTTGTGTTTTATTCTCCTTCTGCTTAATACGACAGAGCTCATATGTCAAATGTGAACGCTAAATTACAACAGAATGGTGCGCCATTCCAAATTCGGATAGAAATCGAACGATATTCTCATAGTTGGTACCATTTCTTGTCCTTGTACTTAACCATCAATCCGTGTGCAGACTGTGAGAAACCTTCCGCGTCTGACATCATGCGCGCCGTTCGGTCCTCGAGTTGCGACAGCTTGTCACCGCGCTCCAGAACCATCTGATGAGCCATGTTTACTTCTCCACAGGCGGTCATCACGCGTTCGCGAATTGGCTCTGTGGTAGCGGTCGGGCCTGGTATGTGTTTCGCGACCGTACGGGACGCTCGTCCACTAGACTCACCAACTAAATGTAACATTAAGTAAATTAGACAGTTAATTACAAAAAATCTAATAAATTTTTTTACCCTAATTTTTTTTAGATTTGTCTGCAACCAATTGCGTACAACTCGAGGAATGTCGCGTTTTTATAGTTTTAATTTAAGTTTCTAACTGTAAACGTGATATACAGAGTATGTCACTGCAGGTAGCAATCCTACATGCGATTTTGCGATGATTTTACAAGGTGATTTTACGGGTCAAAATAAGACGAAAATGCAGAAAAAAATGTTTTGAGATCGCGCTTTGTTTTCTAGAAAAGTGACTTTAAATTTTTTGCAGTACACGTAAGTTCATCGGTTAAGTCAGTTCGGAAATATCATGTAAGCCAGTGTAAATCCACGGGTTTAAGAAAAGCACGTTCAAAACTTTGGTCACAATTTCAAATTTCTACTCTGTTTTCTATTATTCTCTCTCCAACCTTTCTTTTTATGATACATGGTAATGATTATTACGAACGTATCGCTATTACAGTAGTTCCTCGCTGAGCGCTCGCTGGTCAGGACCGGCGTTGAGCACTCATCGTGAAAGGAGCCCTAATTCCGAGCGATCGTTTCTCGCTTCATTCTGGCAGAAGGGAGGGGGGGGGGCGAGATGGAACGCTGTGCGTGGGCGTTGGCGTGCGCGACTGCTCGACACATACGCGCTACGGTCAAATAGCCAGGCACGACACGAGCCTTTTGCCTTTTTTGCGCCCCAGGCGAAGTTCTCAAATTCCGCCCTTTATTATAATACATTTAATTGAGCTTCTTGATGTCCATATTTTGAATTTTTACTCGTAGTTTAAAAAAGTTTTAGTACAATTTGTAGTATTTCATTTAAAAAATTATTTTCAACAATGTCAACAATGAAAATACCATTTTGCACCGCTTGTCAACCTTACGCCCTAGGCACAAAGAGGAGATATAATAAGAGGCGTCACTCGACAAGGACAGAAATAACCTAGGGAAATCACTAGACAACCAATTTAAATGCCCATTCAGCAGTGATCGGTAAACTTCGGCAATGATCGGTAAACTTCGGCAATGATCGGTAAACTTCGGCAATAATCAGCCAATTGCGGTAAGGTACATTTAGTCGATTTGAATATCCCGCTCGAATGGACAATCAACTTAAATGCCAAGGTCAAGTAAGGACTTCAAAGGTTCCGCCCGAAGTGACGTCTCTTATTATATCTCGCCTTTGCTAGGCATTTACCTAATCTTTTAGAGTAAAATCATAAATAATCACAAATAAATATATATTATAATACAGGGCGCAATTTGACAAGTTCGCCTAGAGCGCAAAAAAACTTGTGCTGGGCCTGCGTCAAGCATTCGCGGAAGCCGTTTTCGTCTTTACGATGAGTGCTCAGAACCATCGTGCACGCAAAAGACCGAGTGTCAGGCGTCCAGAAGATGGAGTGAGACAAAAATCCATAGGGATCGGAGGACTTTGGTTGATGTTGATGGAGGAGGACGACGACGACGACGACGACGACGACGACGACTAGGACGACGACGACGACTAGGACGACGACGACGACTAGGACGACGACGACGACTAGGACGACTAGGACGACTAGGACGACTAGGACGACTAGGACGACTAGGACGACAAGGACGACTAGGACGACTACGACTACTAGGACGACTAGGACGACTAGGACAACGAAGACGACGACGACGACGACGACGACGTCTAGGACGACGACGACGACTAGGACGACCAGGACGACTAGGACGACGACGACGACGACTAGGACGACGACTAGGACGACGACTAGGACGACGACTAGGACGACGACTAGGACGACGACTAGGACGACGACGACGACGACGACGACGACGACGACGACGACGACGACGACGACGACGACGACGACGACGACGACGACGACGACGACGACGACGACGACGACGACGACGACGACGACGACGACGACGACGACGACGACGACGACGACGACGACGACGACGACGACGACGACGACGACGACGACGACGACGACGACGACGACGACGACGACGACGACGACGACGACGACGACGACGACGACGACGACGACGACGACGACGACGACGACGACGACGACGACGACGACGACGACGACGACGACGACGACGACGACGACGACGACGACGACGACGACGACGACGACGACGACGACGACGACGACGACGACGACGACGACGACGACGACGACGACGACGACGACGACGACGACGACGACGACGACGACGACGACGACGACGACGACGACGACGACGACGACGACGACGACGACGACGACGACGACGACGACGACGACGACGACGACGACGACGACGACGACGACGACGACGACGACGACGACGACGACGACGACGACGACGACGACGACGACGACGACGACGACGACGACGACGACGACGACGACGACGACGACGACGACGACGACGACGACGACGACGACGACGACGACGACGACGACGACGACGACGACGACGACGACGACGACGACGACGACGACGACGACGACGACGACGACGACGACGACGACGACGACGACGACGACGACGACGACGACGACGACGACGACGACGACGACGACGACGACGACGACGACGACGACGACGACGACGACGACGACGACGACGACGACGACGACGACGACGACGACGACGACGACGACGACGACGACGACGACGACGACGACGACGACGACGACGACGACGACGACGACGACGACGACGACGACGACGACGACGACGACGACGACGACGACGACGACGACGACGACGACGACGACGACGACGACGACGACGACGACGACGACGACGACGACGACGACGACGACGACGACGACGACGACGACGACGACGACGACGACGACGACGACGACGACGACGACGACGACGACGACGACGACGACGACGACGACGACGACGACGACGACGACGACGACGACGACGACGACGACGACGACGACGACGACGACGACGACGACGACGACGACGACGACGACGACGACGACGACGACGACGACGACGACGACGACGACGACGACGACGACGACGACGACGACGACGACGACGACGACGACGACGACGACGACGACGACGACGACGACGACGACGACGACGACGACGACGACGACGACGACGACGACGACGACGACGACGACGACGACGACGACGACTACGACGACTACGACGACTACGACGACTACGACGACTACGACGACTACGACGACTACGACGACTACGACGACTACGACGACTACGACGACTACGACGACTACGACGACGACGACGACGACGACGACTACGACGACTACGACGACTACGACGACTACGACGACTACGACGACGACGACGACTACGACGACTACGACGACTACGACGACGACGACGACGACGACGACTACGACGACTACGACGACTACGACGACTACGACGACGACGACGACGACGACGACTACGACGACTACGACGACTACGACGACGACGACGACGACGACGACGACGACGACGACGACGACGACGACTACGACGACTACGACGACTACGACGACTACGACGACTACGACGACTACGACGACTACGACGACTACGACGACTACGACGACTACGACGACTACGACGACTACGACGACTACGACGACTACGACGACTACGACGACTACGACGACTACGACGACTACGACGACTACGACGACTACGACGACTACGACGACTACGACGACTACGACGACTACGACGACTACGACGACTACGACGACTACGACGACTACGACGACTACGACGACTACGACGACTACGACGACTACGACGACTACGACGACTACGACGACTACGACGACTACGACGACTACGACGACTACGACGACTACGACGACTACGACGACTACGACGACTACGACGACTACGACGACTACGACGACTACGACGACTACGACGACTACGACGACTACGACGACTACGACGACTACGACGACTACGACGACTACGACGACTACGACGACTACGACGACTACGACGACTACGACGACTACGACGACTACGACGACTACGACGACTACGACGACTACGACGACTACGACGACTACGACGACTACGACGACTACGACGACTACGACGACTACGACGACTACGACGACTACGACGACTACGACGACTACGACGACTACGACGACTACGACGACTACGACGACTACGACGACTACGACGACTACGACGACTACGACGACTACGACGACTACGACGACTACGACGACTACGACGACTACGACGACTACGACGACTACGACGACTACGACGACTACGACGACTACGACGACTACGACGACTACGACGACTACGACGACTACGACGACTACGACGACTACGACGACTACGACGACTACGACGACTACGACGACTACGACGACTACGACGACTACGACGACTACGACGACTACGACGACTACGACGACTACGACGACTACGACGACTACGACGACTACGACGACTACGACGACTACGACGACTACGACGACTACGACGACTACGACGACTACGACGACTACGACGACTACGACGACTACGACGACTACGACGACTACGACGACTACGACGACTACGACGACTACGACGACTACGACGACTACGACGACTACGACGACTACGACGACTACGACGACTACGACGACTACGACGACTACGACGACTACGACGACTACGACGACTACGACGACTACGACGACTACGACGACTACGACGACTACGACGACTACGACGACTACGACGACTACGACGACTACGACGACTACGACGACTACGACGACTACGACGACTACGACGACTACGACGACTACGACGACTACGACGACTACGACGACTACGACGACTACGACGACTACGACGACTACGACGACTACGACGACTACGACGACTACGACGACTACGACGACTACGACGACTACGACGACTACGACGACTACGACGACTACGACGACTACGACGACTACGACGACTACGACGACTACGACGACTACGACGACTACGACGACTACGACGACTACGACGACTACGACGACTACGACGACTACGACGACTACGACGACTACGACGACTACGACGACTACGACGACTACGACGACTACGACGACTACGACGACTACGACGACTACGACGACTACGACGACTACGACGACTACGACGACTACGACGACTACGACGACTACGACGACTACGACGACTACGACGACTACGACGACTACGACGACTACGACGACTACGACGACTACGACGACTACGACGACTACGACGACTACGACGACTACGACGACTACGACGA
Organism: Andrena chrysosceles; assembly: GCA_963855975.1. Taxonomy (NCBI): domain Eukaryota; kingdom Metazoa; phylum Arthropoda; class Insecta; order Hymenoptera; family Andrenidae; genus Andrena; species Andrena chrysosceles. The sequence goes on along the minus strand of CAWLCU010000650.1, from coordinate 140,484 downwards.
CTACGACGACTACGACGACTACGACGACTACGACGACTACGACGACTACGACGACTACGACGACTACGACGACTACGACGACTACGACGACTACGACGACTACGACGACTACGACGACTACGACGACTACGACGACTACGACGACTACGACGACTACGACGACTACGACGACTACGACGACTACGACGACTACGACGACTACGACGACTACGACGACTACGACGACTACGACGACTACGACGACTACGACGACTACGACGACTACGACGACTACGACGACTACGACGACTACGACGACTACGACGACTACGACGACTACGACGACTACGACGACTACGACGACTACGACGACTACGACGACTACGACGACTACGACGACTACGACGACTACGACGACTACGACGACTACGACGACTACGACGACTACGACGACTACGACGACTACGACGACTACGACGACTACGACGACTACGACGACTACGACGACTACGACGACTACGACGACTACGACGACTACGACGACTACGACGACTACGACGACTACGACGACTACGACGACTACGACGACTACGACGACTACGACGACTACGACGACTACGACGACTACGACGACTACGACGACTACGACGACTACGACGACTACGACGACTACGACGACTACGACGACTACGACGACTACGACGACTACGACGACTACGACGACTACGACGACTACGACGACTACGACGACTACGACGACTACGACGACTACGACGACTACGACGACTACGACGACTACGACGACTACGACGACTACGACGACTACGACGACTACGACGACTACGACGACTACGACGACTACGACGACTACGACGACTACGACGACTACGACGACTACGACGACTACGACGACTACGACGACTACGACGACTACGACGACTACGACGACTACGACGACTACGACGACTACGACGACTACGACGACTACGACGACTACGACGACTACGACGACTACGACGACTACGACGACTACGACGACTACGACGACTACGACGACTACGACGACTACGACGACTACGACGACTACGACGACTACGACGACTACGACGACTACGACGACTACGACGACTACGACGACTACGACGACTACGACGACTACGACGACTACGACGACTACGACGACTACGACGACTACGACGACTACGACGACTACGACGACTACGACGACTACGACGACTACGACGACTACGACGACTACGACGACTACGACGACTACGACGACTACGACGACTACGACGACTACGACGACTACGACGACTACGACGACTACGACGACTACGACGACTACGACGACTACGACGACTACGACGACTACGACGACTACGACGACTACGACGACTACGACGACTACGACGACTACGACGACTACGACGACTACGACGACTACGACGACTACGACGACTACGACGACTACGACGACTACGACGACTACGACGACTACGACGACTACGACGACTACGACGACTACGACGACTACGACGACTACGACGACTACGACGACTACGACGACTACGACGACTACGACGACTACGACGACTACGACGACTACGACGACTACGACGACTACGACGACTACGACGACTACGACGACTACGACGACTACGACGACTACGACGACTACGACGACTACGACGACTACGACGACTACGACGACTACGACGACTACGACGACTACGACGACTACGACGACTACGACGACTACGACGACTACGACGACTACGACGACTACGACGACTACGACGACTACGACGACTACGACGACTACGACGACTACGACGACTACGACGACTACGACGACTACGACGACTACGACGACTACGACGACTACGACGACTACGACGACTACGACGACTACGACGACTACGACGACTACGACGACTACGACGACTACGACGACTACGACGACTACGACGACTACGACGACTACGACGACTACGACGACTACGACGACTACGACGACTACGACGACTACGACGACTACGACGACTACGACGACTACGACGACTACGACGACTACGACGACTACGACGACTACGACGACTACGACGACTACGACGACTACGACGACTACGACGACTACGACGACTACGACGACTACGACGACTACGACGACTACGACGACTACGACGACTACGACGACTACGACGACTACGACGACTACGACGACTACGACGACTACGACGACTACGACGACTACGACGACTACGACGACTACGACGACTACGACGACTACGACGACTACGACGACTACGACGACTACGACGACTACGACGACTACGACGACTACGACGACTACGACGACTACGACGACTACGACGACTACGACGACTACGACGACTACGACGACTACGACGACTACGACGACTACGACGACTACGACGACTACGACGACTACGACGACTACGACGACTACGACGACTACGACGACTACGACGACTACGACGACTACGACGACTACGACGACTACGACGACTACGACGACTACGACGACTACGACGACTACGACGACTACGACGACTACGACGACTACGACGACTACGACGACTACGACGACTACGACGACTACGACGACTACGACGACTACGACGACTACGACGACTACGACGACTACGACGACTACGACGACTACGACGACTACGACGACTACGACGACTACGACGACTACGACGACTACGACGACTACGACGACTACGACGACTACGACGACTACGACGACTACGACGACTACGACGACTACGACGACTACGACGACTACGACGACTACGACGACTACGACGACTACGACGACTACGACGACTACGACGACTACGACGACTACGACGACTACGACGACTACGACGACTACGACGACTACGACGACTACGACGACTACGACGACTACGACGACTACGACGACTACGACGACTACGACGACTACGACGACTACGACGACTACGACGACTACGACGACTACGACGACTACGACGACTACGACGACTACGACGACTACGACGACTACGACGACTACGACGACTACGACGACTACGACGACTACGACGACTACGACGACTACGACGACTACGACGACTACGACGACTACGACGACTACGACGACTACGACGACTACGACGACTACGACGACTACGACGACTACGACGACTACGACGACTACGACGACTACGACGACTACGACGACTACGACGACTACGACGACTACGACGACTACGACGACTACGACGACTACGACGACTACGACGACTACGACGACTACGACGACTACGACGACTACGACGACTACGACGACTACGACGACTACGACGACTACGACGACTACGACGACTACGACGACTACGACGACTACGACGACTACGACGACTACGACGACTACGACGACTACGACGACTACGACGACTACGACGACTACGACGACTACGACGACTACGACGACTACGACGACTACGACGACTACGACGACTACGACGACTACGACGACTACGACGACTACGACGACTACGACGACTACGACGACTACGACGACTACGACGACTACGACGACTACGACGACTACGACGACTACGACGACTACGACGACTACGACGACTACGACGACTACGACGACTACGACGACTACGACGACTACGACGACTACGACGACTACGACGACTACGACGACTACGACGACTACGACGACTACGACGACTACGACGACTACGACGACTACGACGACTACGACGACTACGACGACTACGACGACTACGACGACTACGACGACTACGACGACTACGACGACTACGACGACTACGACGACTACGACGACTACGACGACTACGACGACTACGACGACTACGACGACTACGACGACTACGACGACTACGACGACTACGACGACTACGACGACTACGACGACTACGACGACTACGACGACTACGACGACTACGACGACTACGACGACTACGACGACTACGACGACTACGACGACTACGACGACTACGACGACTACGACGACTACGACGACTACGACGACTACGACGACTACGACGACTACGACGACTACGACGACTACGACGACTACGACGACTACGACGACTACGACGACTACGACGACTACGACGACTACGACGACTACGACGACTACGACGACTACGACGACTACGACGACTACGACGACTACGACGACTACGACGACTACGACGACTACGACGACTACGACGACTACGACGACTACGACGACTACGACGACTACGACGACTACGACGACTACGACGACTACGACGACTACGACGACTACGACGACTACGACGACTACGACGACTACGACGACTACGACGACTACGACGACTACGACGACTACGACGACTACGACGACTACGACGACTACGACGACTACGACGACTACGACGACTACGACGACTACGACGACTACGACGACTACGACGACTACGACGACTACGACGACTACGACGACTACGACGACTACGACGACTACGACGACTACGACGACTACGACGACTACGACGACTACGACGACTACGACGACTACGACGACTACGACGACTACGACGACTACGACGACTACGACGACTACGACGACTACGACGACTACGACGACTACGACGACTACGACGACTACGACGACTACGACGACTACGACGACTACGACGACTACGACGACTACGACGACTACGACGACTACGACGACTACGACGACTACGACGACTACGACGACTACGACGACTACGACGACTACGACGACTACGACGACTACGACGACTACGACGACTACGACGACTACGACGACTACGACGACTACGACGACTACGACGACTACGACGACTACGACGACTACGACGACTACGACGACTACGACGACTACGACGACTACGACGACTACGACGACTACGACGACTACGACGACTACGACGACTACGACGACTACGACGACTACGACGACTACGACGACTACGACGACTACGACGACTACGACGACTACGACGACTACGACGACTACGACGACTACGACGACTACGACGACTACGACGACTACGACGACTACGACGACTACGACGACTACGACGACTACGACGACTACGACGACTACGACGACTACGACGACTACGACGACTACGACGACTACGACGACTACGACGACTACGACGACTACGACGACTACGACGACTACGACGACTACGACGACTACGACGACTACGACGACTACGACGACTACGACGACTACGACGACTACGACGACTACGACGACTACGACGACTACGACGACTACGACGACTACGACGACTACGACGACTACGACGACTACGACGACTACGACGACTACGACGACTACGACGACTACGACGACTACGACGACTACGACGACTACGACGACTACGACGACTACGACGACTACGACGACTACGACGACTACGACGACTACGACGACTACGACGACTACGACGACTACGACGACTACGACGACTACGACGACTACGACGACTACGACGACTACGACGACTACGACGACTACGACGACTACGACGACTACGACGACTACGACGACTACGACGACTACGACGACTACGACGACTACGACGACTACGACGACTACGACGACTACGACGACTACGACGACTACGACGACTACGACGACTACGACGACTACGACGACTACGACGACTACGACGACTACGACGACTACGACGACTACGACGACTACGACGACTACGACGACTACGACGACTACGACGACTACGACGACTACGACGACTACGACGACTACGACGACTACGACGACTACGACGACTACGACGACTACGACGACTACGACGACTACGACGACTACGACGACTACGACGACTACGACGACTACGACGACTACGACGACTACGACGACTACGACGACTACGACGACTACGACGACTACGACGACTACGACGACTACGACGACTACGACGACTACGACGACTACGACGACTACGACGACTACGACGACTACGACGACTACGACGACTACGACGACTACGACGACTACGACGACTACGACGACTACGACGACTACGACGACTACGACGACTACGACGACTACGACGACTACGACGACTACGACGACTACGACGACTACGACGACTACGACGACTACGACGACTACGACGACTACGACGACTACGACGACTACGACGACTACGACGACTACGACGACTACGACGACTACGACGACTACGACGACTACGACGACTACGACGACTACGACGACTACGACGACTACGACGACTACGACGACTACGACGACTACGACGACTACGACGACTACGACGACTACGACGACTACGACGACTACGACGACTACGACGACTACGACGACTACGACGACTACGACGACTACGACGACTACGACGACTACGACGACTACGACGACTACGACGACTACGACGACTACGACGACTACGACGACTACGACGACTACGACGACTACGACGACTACGACGACTACGACGACTACGACGACTACGACGACTACGACGACTACGACGACTACGACGACTACGACGACTACGACGACTACGACGACTACGACGACTACGACGACTACGACGACTACGACGACTACGACGACTACGACGACTACGACGACTACGACGACTACGACGACTACGACGACTACGACGACTACGACGACTACGACGACTACGACGACTACGACGACTACGACGACTACGACGACTACGACGACTACGACGACTACGACGACTACGACGACTACGACGACTACGACGACTACGACGACTACGACGACTACGACGACTACGACGACTACGACGACTACGACGACTACGACGACTACGACGACTACGACGACTACGACGACTACGACGACTACG
>CAWLCU010000650.1:113594-126094 GCA_963855975.1 Andrena chrysosceles | reverse complement strand
ACGACTAGGACGACGACGACGACTAGGACGACGACGACGACTAGGACGACTAGGACGACTAGGACGACTAGGACGACTAGGACGACTAGGACGACTAGGACGACTAGGACGACTAGGACGACTAGGACGACTAGGACGACTAGGACGACGACGACGACGACGACTAGGACGACGACGACGACTAGGACGACGACGACGACTAGGACGACGACGACGACGACGACGACGACGACTAGGACGACTAGGACGACTAGGACGACTAGGACGACGACGACGACTAGGACGACTAGGACGACTAGGACGACGACTAGGACGACTAGGACGACTAGGACGACGACGACGACTAGGACGAAGACGACGACTAGGACGACTAGGACGACGACGACGACTAGGACGACGACGACGACTAGGACGACTAGGGCGACTAGGACGACTAGGACGACTAGGGCGACTAGGACGACTAGGGCGACTAGGACGACTAGGACGACTAGGACGACTAGGACGACTAGGACGACTAGGACGACGACGACGACTAGGACGACCACGACGACGACTAGGACGACTAGGACGACGACGACGACTAGGACGACTAGGACGACTAGGACGACTGGGACGACGACGACGACTAGGACGACTAGGACGACTAGGACGACTAGGACGACTAGGACGACTAGGACGACTAGGACGACTAGGACGACTAGGACGACTAGGACGACTAGGACGACTAGGACGACTAGGACGACTAGGACGACTAGGACGACTAGGACGACTAGGACGACTAGGACGACTAGGACGACTAGGACGACGACGACGACTAGGACGACGACGACGACTAGGACGACGACGACGACTAGGACGACGACGACGACTAGGACGACGACGACGACTAGGACGACGACGACGACGACGACGACTAGGACGACGACGACGACGACGACGACTAGGACGACGACGACGACTAGGACGACTAGGACGACTAGGACGACTAGGACGACGACGACGACGACGACGACTAGGACGACGACGACGACTAGGACGACGACGACGACTAGGACGACGACGACGACTAGGACGACGACGACGACTAGAACGACGACGACGACTAGGACGACGACGACGACTAGGACGACGACGACGACTAGGACGACGACGACGACTAGGACGACGACGACGACGACGACTAGGACGACGACGACGACTACGACTACTAGGACGACGACGACGACGACGACGACGACGACGACGACGACGACGACGACGACGACGACGACGACGACGACGACGACGACGACGACGACGACGACGTCTAGGACGACGACGACGACGACGACGACTAGGACGACGACGACGACGACGACGTCTAGGACGACGACGACGACGACGACGTCTAGGACGACGACGACGACGACGACGTCTAGGACGACGACGACGACGTCTAGGACGACGACGACGACGACGACGTCTAGGACGACGACGACGACTAGGACGTCTAGGACGACGACTAGGACGTCTAGGACGACGACGACGACTAGGACGACTAGGACGACGACGACGACGACTAGGACGACGACGACGACGACTAGGACGACGACGACGACGACTAGGACGACGACTAGGACGACGACTAGGACGACGACTAGGACGACGACTAGGACGACGACTAGGACGACGACTAGGACGACGACTAGGACGACGACGACTAGGACGACGACGACTAGGACGACGACGACTAGGACGACGACGACTAGGACGACGACGACTAGGACGACGACGACTAGGACGACGACGACTAGGACGACGACGACTAGGACGACGACGACTAGGACGACGACGACTAGGACGACGACGACTAGGACGACGACGACTAGGACGACGACGACTAGGACGACGACGACTAGGACGACGACGACTAGGACGACGACGACTAGGACGACGACGACTAGGACGACGACGACTAGGACGACGACGACTAGGACGACGACGACTAGGACGACGACGACTAGGACGACGACGACTAGGACGACGACGACTAGGACGACGACGACTAGGACGACGACGACTAGGACGACGACGACTAGGACGACGACGACTAGGACGACGACGACTAGGACGACGACGACTAGGACGACGACGACTAGGACGACGACGACTAGGACGACGACGACTAGGACGACGACGACTAGGACGACGACGACTAGGACGACGACGACTAGGACGACGACGACTAGGACGACGACGACTAGGACGACGACGACTAGGACGACGACGACTAGGACGACGACGACTAGGACGACGACGACTAGGACGACGACGACTAGGACGACGACGACTAGGACGACGACGACTAGGACGACGACGACTAGGACGACGACGACTAGGACGACGACGACTAGGACGACGACGACTAGGACGACGACGACTAGGACGACGACGACTAGGACGACGACGACTAGGACGACGACGACTAGGACGACGACGACTAGGACGACGACGACTAGGACGACGACGACTAGGACGACGACGACTAGGACGACGACGACTAGGACGACGACGACTAGGACGACGACGACTAGGACGACGACGACTAGGACGACGACGACTAGGACGACGACGACTAGGACGACGACGACTAGGACGACGACGACTAGGACGACGACGACTAGGACGACGACGACTAGGACGACGACGACTAGGACGACGACGACTAGGACGACGACGACTAGGACGACGACGACTAGGACGACGACGACTAGGACGACGACGACTAGGACGACGACGACTAGGACGACGACGACTAGGACGACGACGACTAGGACGACGACGACTAGGACGACGACGACTAGGACGACGACGACTAGGACGACGACGACTAGGACGACGACGACTAGGACGACGACGACTAGGACGACGACGACTAGGACGACGACGACTAGGACGACGACGACTAGGACGACGACGACTAGGACGACGACGACTAGGACGACGACGACTAGGACGACGACGACTAGGACGACGACGACTAGGACGACGACGACTAGGACGACGACGACTAGGACGACGACGACTAGGACGACGACGACTAGGACGACGACGACTAGGACGACGACGACTAGGACGACGACGACTAGGACGACGACGACTAGGACGACGACGACTAGGACGACGACGACTAGGACGACGACGACTAGGACGACGACGACTAGGACGACGACGACTAGGACGACGACGACTAGGACGACGACGACTAGGACGACGACGACTAGGACGACGACGACTAGGACGACGACGACTAGGACGACGACGACTAGGACGACGACGACTAGGACGACGACGACTAGGACGACGACGACTAGGACGACGACGACTAGGACGACGACGACTAGGACGACGACGACTAGGACGACGACGACTAGGACGACGACGACTAGGACGACGACGACTAGGACGACGACGACTAGGACGACGACGACTAGGACGACGACGACTAGGACGACGACGACTAGGACGACGACGACTAGGACGACGACGACTAGGACGACGACGACTAGGACGACGACGACTAGGACGACGACGACTAGGACGACGACGACTAGGACGACGACGACTAGGACGACGACGACTAGGACGACGACGACTAGGACGACGACGACTAGGACGACGACGACTAGGACGACGACGACTAGGACGACGACGACTAGGACGACGACGACTAGGACGACGACGACTAGGACGACGACGACTAGGACGACGACGACTAGGACGACGACGACTAGGACGACGACGACTAGGACGACGACGACTAGGACGACGACGACTAGGACGACGACGACTAGGACGACGACGACTAGGACGACGACGACTAGGACGACGACGACTAGGACGACGACGACTAGGACGACGACGACTAGGACGACGACGACTAGGACGACGACGACTAGGACGACGACGACTAGGACGACGACGACTAGGACGACGACGACTAGGACGACGACGACTAGGACGACGACGACTAGGACGACGACGACTAGGACGACGACGACTAGGACGACGACGACTAGGACGACGACGACTAGGACGACGACGACTAGGACGACGACGACTAGGACGACGACGACTAGGACGACGACGACTAGGACGACGACGACTAGGACGACGACGACTAGGACGACGACGACTAGGACGACGACGACTAGGACGACGACGACTAGGACGACGACGACTAGGACGACGACGACTAGGACGACGACGACTAGGACGACGACGACTAGGACGACGACGACTAGGACGACGACGACTAGGACGACGACGACTAGGACGACGACGACTAGGACGACGACGACTAGGACGACGACGACTAGGACGACGACGACTAGGACGACGACGACTAGGACGACGACGACTAGGACGACGACGACTAGGACGACGACGACTAGGACGACGACGACTAGGACGACGACGACTAGGACGACGACGACTAGGACGACGACGACTAGGACGACGACGACTAGGACGACGACGACTAGGACGACGACGACTAGGACGACGACGACTAGGACGACGACGACTAGGACGACGACGACTAGGACGACGACGACTAGGACGACGACGACTAGGACGACGACGACTAGGACGACGACGACTAGGACGACGACGACTAGGACGACGACGACTAGGACGACGACGACTAGGACGACGACGACTAGGACGACGACGACTAGGACGACGACGACTAGGACGACGACGACTAGGACGACGACGACTAGGACGACGACGACTAGGACGACGACGACTAGGACGACGACGACTAGGACGACGACGACTAGGACGACGACGACTAGGACGACGACGACTAGGACGACGACGACTAGGACGACGACGACTAGGACGACGACGACTAGGACGACGACGACTAGGACGACGACGACTAGGACGACGACGACTAGGACGACGACGACTAGGACGACGACGACTAGGACGACGACGACTAGGACGACGACGACTAGGACGACGACGACTAGGACGACGACGACTAGGACGACGACGACTAGGACGACGACGACTAGGACGACGACGACTAGGACGACGACGACTAGGACGACGACGACTAGGACGACGACGACTAGGACGACGACGACTAGGACGACGACGACTAGGACGACGACGACTAGGACGACGACGACTAGGACGACGACGACTAGGACGACGACGACTAGGACGACGACGACTAGGACGACGACGACTAGGACGACGACGACTAGGACGACGACGACTAGGACGACGACGACTAGGACGACGACGACTAGGACGACGACGACTAGGACGACGACGACTAGGACGACGACGACTAGGACGACGACGACTAGGACGACGACGACTAGGACGACGACGACTAGGACGACGACGACTAGGACGACGACGACTAGGACGACGACGACTAGGACGACGACGACTAGGACGACGACGACTAGGACGACGACGACTAGGACGACGACGACTAGGACGACGACGACTAGGACGACGACGACTAGGACGACGACGACTAGGACGACGACGACTAGGACGACGACGACTAGGACGACGACGACTAGGACGACGACGACTAGGACGACGACGACTAGGACGACGACGACTAGGACGACGACGACTAGGACGACGACGACTAGGACGACGACGACTAGGACGACGACGACTAGGACGACGACGACTAGGACGACGACGACTAGGACGACGACGACTAGGACGACGACGACTAGGACGACGACGACTAGGACGACGACGACTAGGACGACGACGACTAGGACGACGACGACTAGGACGACGACGACTAGGACGACGACGACTAGGACGACGACGACTAGGACGACGACGACTAGGACGACGACGACTAGGACGACGACGACTAGGACGACGACGACTAGGACGACGACGACTAGGACGACGACGACTAGGACGACGACGACTAGGACGACGACGACTAGGACGACGACGACTAGGACGACGACGACTAGGACGACGACGACTAGGACGACGACGACTAGGACGACGACGACTAGGACGACGACGACTAGGACGACGACGACTAGGACGACGACGACTAGGACGACGACGACTAGGACGACGACGACTAGGACGACGACGACTAGGACGACGACGACTAGGACGACGACGACTAGGACGACGACGACTAGGACGACGACGACTAGGACGACGACGACTAGGACGACGACGACTAGGACGACGACGACTAGGACGACGACGACTAGGACGACGACGACTAGGACGACGACGACTAGGACGACGACGACTAGGACGACGACGACTAGGACGACGACGACTAGGACGACGACGACTAGGACGACGACGACTAGGACGACGACGACTAGGACGACGACGACTAGGACGACGACGACTAGGACGACGACGACTAGGACGACGACGACTAGGACGACGACGACTAGGACGACGACGACTAGGACGACGACGACTAGGACGACGACGACTAGGACGACGACGACTAGGACGACGACGACTAGGACGACGACGACTAGGACGACGACGACTAGGACGACGACGACTAGGACGACGACGACTAGGACGACGACGACTAGGACGACGACGACTAGGACGACGACGACTAGGACGACGACGACTAGGACGACGACGACTAGGACGACGACGACTAGGACGACGACGACTAGGACGACGACGACTAGGACGACGACGACTAGGACGACGACGACTAGGACGACGACGACTAGGACGACGACGACTAGGACGACGACGACTAGGACGACGACGACTAGGACGACGACGACTAGGACGACGACGACTAGGACGACGACGACTAGGACGACGACGACTAGGACGACGACGACTAGGACGACGACGACTAGGACGACGACGACTAGGACGACGACGACTAGGACGACGACGACTAGGACGACGACGACTAGGACGACGACGACTAGGACGACGACGACTAGGACGACGACGACTAGGACGACGACGACTAGGACGACGACGACTAGGACGACGACGACTAGGACGACGACGACTAGGACGACGACGACTAGGACGACGACGACTAGGACGACGACGACTAGGACGACGACGACTAGGACGACGACGACTAGGACGACGACGACTAGGACGACGACGACTAGGACGACGACGACTAGGACGACGACGACTAGGACGACGACGACTAGGACGACGACGACTAGGACGACGACGACTAGGACGACGACGACTAGGACGACGACGACTAGGACGACGACGACTAGGACGACGACGACTAGGACGACGACGACTAGGACGACGACGACTAGGACGACGACGACTAGGACGACGACGACTAGGACGACGACGACTAGGACGACGACGACTAGGACGACGACGACTAGGACGACGACGACTAGGACGACGACGACTAGGACGACGACGACTAGGACGACGACGACTAGGACGACGACGACTAGGACGACGACGACTAGGACGACGACGACTAGGACGACGACGACTAGGACGACGACGACTAGGACGACGACGACTAGGACGACGACGACTAGGACGACGACGACTAGGACGACGACGACTAGGACGACGACGACTAGGACGACGACGACTAGGACGACGACGACTAGGACGACGACGACTAGGACGACGACGACTAGGACGACGACGACTAGGACGACGACGACTAGGACGACGACGACTAGGACGACGACGACTAGGACGACGACGACTAGGACGACGACGACTAGGACGACGACGACTAGGACGACGACGACTAGGACGACGACGACTAGGACGACGACGACTAGGACGACGACGACTAGGACGACGACGACTAGGACGACGACGACTAGGACGACGACGACTAGGACGACGACGACTAGGACGACGACGACTAGGACGACGACGACTAGGACGACGACGACTAGGACGACGACGACTAGGACGACGACGACTAGGACGACGACGACTAGGACGACGACGACTAGGACGACGACGACTAGGACGACGACGACTAGGACGACGACGACTAGGACGACGACGACTAGGACGACGACGACTAGGACGACGACGACTAGGACGACGACGACTAGGACGACGACGACTAGGACGACGACGACTAGGACGACGACGACTAGGACGACGACGACTAGGACGACGACGACTAGGACGACGACGACTAGGACGACGACGACTAGGACGACGACGACTAGGACGACGACGACTAGGACGACGACGACTAGGACGACGACGACTAGGACGACGACGACTAGGACGACGACGACTAGGACGACGACGACTAGGACGACGACGACTAGGACGACGACGACTAGGACGACGACGACTAGGACGACGACGACTAGGACGACGACGACTAGGACGACGACGACTAGGACGACGACGACTAGGACGACGACGACTAGGACGACGACGACTAGGACGACGACGACTAGGACGACGACGACTAGGACGACGACGACTAGGACGACGACGACTAGGACGACGACGACTAGGACGACGACGACTAGGACGACGACGACTAGGACGACGACGACTAGGACGACGACGACTAGGACGACGACGACTAGGACGACGACGACTAGGACGACGACGACTAGGACGACGACGACTAGGACGACGACGACTAGGACGACGACGACTAGGACGACGACGACTAGGACGACGACGACTAGGACGACGACGACTAGGACGACGACGACTAGGACGACGACGACTAGGACGACGACGACTAGGACGACGACGACTAGGACGACGACGACTAGGACGACGACGACTAGGACGACGACGACTAGGACGACGACGACTAGGACGACGACGACTAGGACGACGACGACTAGGACGACGACGACTAGGACGACGACGACTAGGACGACGACGACTAGGACGACGACGACTAGGACGACGACGACTAGGACGACGACGACTAGGACGACGACGACTAGGACGACGACGACTAGGACGACGACGACTAGGACGACGACGACTAGGACGACGACGACTAGGACGACGACGACTAGGACGACGACGACTAGGACGACGACGACTAGGACGACGACGACTAGGACGACGACGACTAGGACGACGACGACTAGGACGACGACGACTAGGACGACGACGACTAGGACGACGACGACTAGGACGACGACGACTAGGACGACGACGACTAGGACGACGACGACTAGGACGACGACGACTAGGACGACGACGACTAGGACGACGACGACTAGGACGACGACGACTAGGACGACGACGACTAGGACGACGACGACTAGGACGACGACGACTAGGACGACGACGACTAGGACGACGACGACTAGGACGACGACGACTAGGACGACGACGACTAGGACGACGACGACTAGGACGACGACGACTAGGACGACGACGACTAGGACGACGACGACTAGGACGACGACGACTAGGACGACGACGACTAGGACGACGACGACTAGGACGACGACGACTAGGACGACGACGACTAGGACGACGACGACTAGGACGACGACGACTAGGACGACGACGACTAGGACGACGACGACTAGGACGACGACGACTAGGACGACGACGACTAGGACGACGACGACTAGGACGACGACGACTAGGACGACGACGACTAGGACGACGACGACTAGGACGACGACGACTAGGACGACGACGACTAGGACGACGACGACTAGGACGACGACGACTAGGACGACGACGACTAGGACGACGACGACTAGGACGACGACGACTAGGACGACGACGACTAGGACGACGACGACTAGGACGACGACGACTAGGACGACGACGACTAGGACGACGACGACTAGGACGACGACGACTAGGACGACGACGACTAGGACGACGACGACTAGGACGACGACGACTAGGACGACGACGACTAGGACGACGACGACTAGGACGACGACGACTAGGACGACGACGACTAGGACGACGACGACTAGGACGACGACGACTAGGACGACGACGACTAGGACGACGACGACTAGGACGACGACGACTAGGACGACGACGACTAGGACGACGACGACTAGGACGACGACGACTAGGACGACGACGACTAGGACGACGACGACTAGGACGACGACGACTAGGACGACGACGACTAGGACGACGACGACTAGGACGACGACGACTAGGACGACGACGACTAGGACGACGACGACTAGGACGACGACGACTAGGACGACGACGACTAGGACGACGACGACTAGGACGACGACGACTAGGACGACGACGACTAGGACGACGACGACTAGGACGACGACGACTAGGACGACGACGACTAGGACGACGACGACTAGGACGACGACGACTAGGACGACGACGACTAGGACGACGACGACTAGGACGACGACGACTAGGACGACGACGACTAGGACGACGACGACTAGGACGACGACGACTAGGACGACGACGACTAGGACGACGACGACTAGGACGACGACGACTAGGACGACGACGACTAGGACGACGACGACTAGGACGACGACGACTAGGACGACGACGACTAGGACGACGACGACTAGGACGACGACGACTAGGACGACGACGACTAGGACGACGACGACTAGGACGACGACGACTAGGACGACGACGACTAGGACGACGACGACTAGGACGACGACGACTAGGACGACGACGACTAGGACGACGACGACTAGGACGACGACGACTAGGACGACGACGACTAGGACGACGACGACTAGGACGACGACGACTAGGACGACGACGACTAGGACGACGACGACTAGGACGACGACGACTAGGACGACGACGACTAGGACGACGACGACTAGGACGACGACGACTAGGACGACGACGACTAGGACGACGACGACTAGGACGACGACGACTAGGACGACGACGACTAGGACGACGACGACTAGGACGACGACGACTAGGACGACGACGACTAGGACGACGACGACTAGGACGACGACGACTAGGACGACGACGACTAGGACGACGACGACTAGGACGACGACGACTAGGACGACGACGACTAGGACGACGACGACTAGGACGACGACGACTAGGACGACGACGACTAGGACGACGACGACTAGGACGACGACGACTAGGACGACGACGACTAGGACGACGACGACTAGGACGACGACGACTAGGACGACGACGACTAGGACGACGACGACTAGGACGACGACGACTAGGACGACGACGACTAGGACGACGACGACTAGGACGACGACGACTAGGACGACGACGACTAGGACGACGACGACTAGGACGACGACGACTAGGACGACGACGACTAGGACGACGACGACTAGGACGACGACGACTAGGACGACGACGACTAGGACGACGACGACTAGGACGACGACGACTAGGACGACGACGACTAGGACGACGACGACTAGGACGACGACGACTAGGACGACGACGACTAGGACGACGACGACTAGGACGACGACGACTAGGACGACGACGACTAGGACGACGACGACTAGGACGACGACGACTAGGACGACGACGACTAGGACGACGACGACTAGGACGACGACGACTAGGACGACGACGACTAGGACGACGACGACTAGGACGACGACGACTAGGACGACGACGACTAGGACGACGACGACTAGGACGACGACGACTAGGACGACGACGACTAGGACGACGACGACTAGGACGACGACGACTAGGACGACGACGACTAGGACGACGACGACTAGGACGACGACGACTAGGACGACGACGACTAGGACGACGACGACTAGGACGACGACGACTAGGACGACGACGACTAGGACGACGACGACTAGGACGACGACGACTAGGACGACGACGACTAGGACGACGACGACTAGGACGACGACGACTAGGACGACGACGACTAGGACGACGACGACTAGGACGACGACGACTAGGACGACGACGACTAGACGACGACGACTAGGACGACGACGACTGGACGACGACGACTAGGACGACGACGACTAGGACGAACGACGACTAGGACGACGACGACTAGGACGACGACGACTAGGACGACGACGACTAGGACGACGACGACTAGGACGACGACGACTAGGACGACGACGACTAGGACGACGACGACTAGGACGACGACGACTAGGACGACGACGACTAGGACGACGACGACTAGGACGACGACGACTAGGACGACGACGACTAGGACGACGACGACTAGGACGACGACGACTAGGACGACGACGACTAGGACGACGACGACTAGGACGACGACGACTAGGACGACGACGACTAGGACGACGACGACTAGGACGACGACGACTAGGACGACGACGACTAGGACGACGACGACTAGGACGACGACGACTAGGACGACGACGACTAGGACGACGACGACTAGGACGACGACGACTAGGACGACGACGACTAGGACGACGACGACTAGGACGACGACGACTAGGACGACGACGACTAGGACGACGACGACTAGGACGACGACGACT
>CAWLCU010000650.1:81011-113394 GCA_963855975.1 Andrena chrysosceles | reverse complement strand
CGACGACGACGACGACTAGGACGACGACGACGACGACTAGGACGACGACGACGACGACTAGGACGACGACGACGACGACTAGGACGACGACGACGACGACTAGGACGACGACGATGACGACTAGGACGACGACGACGACGACTAGGACGACGACGACGACGACTAGGACGACGACGACGACGACTAGGACGACGACGACGACGACTAGGACGACGACGACGACGACTAGGACGACGACGACGACGACTAGGACGACGACGACGACGACTAGGACGACGACGACGACGACTAGGACGACGACGACGACGACTAGGACGACGACGACGACTAGGACGACGACGACGACTAGGACGACGACGACTAGGACGACGAAGACGACTAGGACGACGACGACGACTAGGACGACGACGACGACGACTAGGACGACGACGACGACGACTAGGACGACGACGACGACGACTAGGACGACGATGACGACGACTAGGACGACGACGACGACGACTAGGACGACGACGACGACGACTAGGACGACGACGACGACGACTAGGACGACGACGACGACGACTAGGACGACGACGACGACGACTAGGACGACGACGACGACGACTAGGACGACGACGACGACGACTAGGACGACGACGACGACTAGGACGACGACGACGACGACTAGGACGACGACGACGACGACTAGGACGACGACGACGACGACTAGGACGACGACGACGACGACTAGGACGACGACGACGACGACTAGGACGACGACGACGACGACTAGGACGACGACGACGACCACTAGGACGACGACGACGACCACTAGGACGACGACGACGACGACTAGGACGACGACGACGACGACTAGGACGACGACGACGACGACTAGGACGACGACGACGACGACGACTAGGACGACGACGACGACGACTAGGACGACGACGACGACGACTAGGACGACGACGACGACGACTAGGACGACGACGACGACGACTAGGACGACGACGACGACGACTAGGACGACGACGACGACGACTAGGACGACGACGACGACGACTAGGACGACGACGACGACGACTAGGACGACGACGACGACGACTAGGACGACGACGACGACGACTAGGACGACGACGACGACGACTAGGACGACGACGACTAGGACGACGACGACTAGGACGACGACGACGACGACTAGGACGACGACGACGACGACTAGGACGACGACGACGACGACTAGGACGACGACGACGACGACTAGGACGACGACGACGACGACTAGGACGACGACGACGACGACTAGGACGACGACGACGACGACTAGGACGACGACGACGACGACTAGGACGACGACGACGACGACTAGGACGACGACGACGACGACTAGGACGCCGACGACGACGACTAGGACGACTAGGACGACTAGGACGACGACTAGGTCGACTAGGACGACGACTAGGACGACTAGGACGACGACTAGGACGACTAGGACGACGACTAGGACGACTAGGACGACGACTAGGACGACTAGGACGACTAGGACGACGACTAGGACGACTAGGACGACGACTAGGACGACTAGGACGACGACTAGGACGACTAGGACGACGACTAGGACGACTAGGACGACGACTAGGACGACTAGGACGACGACTAGGACGACTTGGACGACGACTAGGACGACTAGGACGACGACTAGGACGACTAGGACGACGACTAGGACGACTAGGACGACGACTAGGACGACTAGGACGACGACTAGGACGACTAGGACGACGACTAGGACGACTAGGACGACGACTAGGACGACGACGACGACTAGGACGACGACGACGACTAGGACGACGACGACGACTAGGACGACGACGACGACTAGGACGACGACGACTAGGACGACGACGACGACTAGGACGACGACGACGACTAGGACGACGACGACGACTAGGACGACGACGACGACTAGGCCGACGACGACGACTAGGACGACGACGACGACTAGGACGACGACGACGACTAGGACGACGACGACGAGTAGGACGACGACGACGACTAGGACGACGACGACGACTAGGACGACGACGACGACTAGGACGACGACGACGACTAGGACGACGACGACGACTAGGACGACGACGACGACTAGGACGACGACGACGACTAGGACGACGACGACGACTAGGACGACGACGACGACTAGGACGACGACGACGACTAGGACGACGACGACGACTAGGACGACGACGACGACTAGGACGACGACGACGACTAGGACGACGACGACGACTAGGACGACGACGACGACTAGGACGACGACGACGACTAGGACGACGACGACGACTAGGACGACGACGACGACTAGGACGACGACGACGACTAGGACGACGACGACGACTAGGACGACGACGACGACTAGGACGACGACGACGACTAGGACGACGACGACGACTAGGACGACGACTAGGACGACGACGACGACGACGACGACGACGACGACGACGACTAGGACGACGACGACTAGGACGACGACGACGACTAGGACGACGACGACGACGACGACTAGGACGACTAGGACGACGACTAGGACGATTTGGACGACGACTAGGACGACTAGGACGACGACTAGGACGACTAGGACGACGACTAGGACGACTAGGACGACGACTAGGACGACT
Source organism: Andrena chrysosceles (assembly GCA_963855975.1). Classification (NCBI taxonomy): domain Eukaryota; kingdom Metazoa; phylum Arthropoda; class Insecta; order Hymenoptera; family Andrenidae; genus Andrena; species Andrena chrysosceles. The sequence goes on along the minus strand of CAWLCU010000650.1, from coordinate 110,734 downwards.
AGGACGACGACTAGGACGACGACGACGACTAGGACGACGACGACGACTAGGACGACGACGACGACTAGGACGACGACGACGACTAGGACGACGACGACGACTAGGACGACGACGACTAGGACGACGACGACGACTAGGACGACGACGACGACTAGGACGACGACGACGACTAGGACGACGACGACGACTAGGACGACGACGACGACTAGGACGACGACGACGACTAGGACGACGACGACGACTAGGACGACGACGACGACGACTAGGACGACGACGACGACGACTAGGACGCCGACGACGACGACTAGGACGACTAGGACGACTAGGACGACGACTAGGTCGACTAGGACGACGACTAGGACGACGACGACGACGACTAGGACGACGACGACTAGGACGACGACGACTAGGACGACGACGACGACGACTAGGACGACGACGACGACGACTAGGACGACGACGACGACGACTAGGACGACGACGACGACGACTAGGACGACGACGACGACGACTAGGACGACGACGACGACGACTAGGACGACGACGACGACGACTAGGACGACGACGACGACGACTAGGACGACGACGACGACGACTAGGACGACGACGACGACGACTAGGACGCCGACGACGACGACTAGGACGACTAGGACGACTAGGACGACGACTAGGTCGACTAGGACGACGACTAGGACGACTAGGACGACGACTAGGACGACTAGGACGACGACTAGGACGACTAGGACGACGACTAGGACGACTAGGACGACTAGGACGACGACTAGGACGACTAGGACGACGACTAGGACGACTAGGACGACGACTAGGACGACTAGGACGACGACTAGGACGACTAGGACGACGACTAGGACGACTAGGACGACGACTAGGACGACTTGGACGACGACTAGGACGACTAGGACGACGACTAGGACGACTAGGACGACGACTAGGACGACTAGGACGACGACTAGGACGACTAGGACGACGACTAGGACGACGACGACGACTAGGACGACGACGACGACTAGGACGACGACGACGACTAGGACGACGACGACGACTAGGACGACGACGACTAGGACGACGACGACGACTAGGACGACGACGACGACTAGGACGACGACGACGACTAGGACGACGACGACGACTAGGCCGACGACGACGACTAGGACGACGACGACGACTAGGACGACGACGACGACTAGGACGACGACGACGAGTAGGACGACGACGACGACTAGGACGACGACGACGACTAGGACGACGACGACGACTAGGACGACGACGACGACTAGGACGACGACGACGACTAGGACGACGACGACGACTAGGACGACGACGACGACTAGGACGACGACGACGACTAGGACGACGACGACGACTAGGACGACGACGACGACTAGGACGACGACGACGACTAGGACGACGACGACGACTAGGACGACGACGACGACTAGGACGACGACGACGACTAGGACGACGACGACGACTAGGACGACGACGACGACTAGGACGACGACGACGACTAGGACGACGACGACGACTAGGACGACGACGACGACTAGGACGACGACGACGACTAGGACGACGACGACGACTAGGACGACGACGACGACTAGGACGACGACTAGGACGACGACGACGACGACGACGACGACGACGACGACGACTAGGACGACGACGACTAGGACGACGACGACGACTAGGACGACGACGACGACGACGACTAGGACGACTAGGACGACGACTAGGACGATTTGGACGACGACTAGGACGACTAGGACGACGACTAGGACGACTAGGACGACGACTAGGACGACTAGGACGACGACTAGGACGACTAGGACGACGACTAGGACGACGACGACGACTAGGACGACGACGACGACTAGGACGACGACGACGACTAGGACGACGACGACGACTAGGACGACGACGACGACTAGGACGACGACGACTAGGACGACGACGACGACTAGGACGACGACGACGACTAGGACGACGACGACGACTAGGACGACGACGACGACTAGGACGACGACGACGACTAGGACGACGACGACGACTAGGACGACGACGACGACTAGGACGACGACGACGACGACTAGGACGACGACGACGACGACGACGACGACGACGACGACGACGACGACGACGACGACGACGACGACGACGACGACGACGACGACGACGACGACGACGACGACGACGACGACGACGACGACGACGACGACGACGACGACGACGACGACGACGACGACGACGACGACGACGACGACGACGACGACGACGACGACGACGACGACGACGACGACGACGACGACGACGACGACGACGACGACGACGACGACGACGACGACGACGACGACGACGACGACGACGACGACGACGACGACGACGACGACGACGACGACGACGACGACGACGACGACGACGACGACGACGACGACGACGACGACGACGACGACGACGACGACGACGACGACGACGACGACGACGACGACGACGACGACGACGACGACGACGACGACGACGACGACGACGACGACGACGACGACGACGACGACGACGACGACGACGACGACGACGACGACGACGACGACGACGACGACGACGACGACGACGACGACGACGACGACGACGACGACGACGACGACGACGACGACGACGACGACGACGACGACGACGACGACGACGACGACGACGACGACGACGACGACGACGACGACGACGACGACGACGACGACGACGACGACGACGACGACGACGACGACGACGACGACGACGACGACGACGACGACGACGACGACGACGACGACGACGACGACGACGACGACGACGACGACGACGACGACGACGACGACGACGACGACGACGACGACGACGACGACGACGACGACGACGACGACGACGACGACGACGACGACGACGACGACGACGACGACGACGACGACGACGACGACGACGACGACGACGACGACGACGACGACGACGACGACGACGACGACGACGACGACGACGACGACGACGACGACGACGACGACGACGACGACGACGACGACGACGACGACGACGACGACGACGACGACGACGACGACGACGACGACGACGACGACGACGACGACGACGACGACGACGACGACGACGACGACGACGACGACGACGACGACGACGACGACGACGACGACGACGACGACGACGACGACGACGACGACGACGACGACGACGACGACGACGACGACGACGACGACGACGACGACGACGACGACGACGACGACGACGACGACGACGACGACGACGACGACGACGACGACGACGACGACGACGACGACGACGACGACGACGACGACGACGACGACGACGACGACGACGACGACGACGACGACGACGACGACGACGACGACGACGACGACGACGACGACGACGACGACGACGACGACGACGACGACGACGACGACGACGACGACGACGACGACGACGACGACGACGACGACGACGACGACGACGACGACGACGACGACGACGACGACGACGACGACGACGACGACGACGACGACGACGACGACGACGACGACGACGACGACGACGACGACGACGACGACGACGACGACGACGACGACGACGACGACGACGACGACGACGACGACGACGACGACGACGACGACGACGACGACGACGACGACGACGACGACGACGACGACGACGACGACGACGACGACGACGACGACGACGACGACGACGACGACGACGACGACGACGACGACGACGACGACGACGACGACGACGACGACGACGACGACGACGACGACGACGACGACGACGACGACGACGACGACGACGACGACGACGACGACGACGACGACGACGACGACGACGACGACGACGACGACGACGACGACGACGACGACGACGACGACGACGACGACGACGACGACGACGACGACGACGACGACGACGACGACGACGACGACGACGACGACGACGACGACGACGACGACGACGACGACGACGACGACGACGACGACGACGACGACGACGACGACGACGACGACGACGACGACGACGACGACGACGACGACGACGACGACGACGACGACGACGACGACGACGACGACGACGACGACGACGACGACGACGACGACGACGACGACGACGACGACGACGACGACGACGACGACGACGACGACGACGACGACGACGACGACGACGACGACGACGACGACGACGACGACGACGACGACGACGACGACGACGACGACGACGACGACGACGACGACGACGACGACGACGACGACGACGACGACGACGACGACGACGACGACGACGACGACGACGACGACGACGACGACGACGACGACGACGACGACGACGACGACGACGACGACGACGACGACGACGACGACGACGACGACGACGACGACTAGGACGACGACTAGGACGACGACGACGACGACTAGGACGACGACGACGACGACGATGTTACGTCCTGAAGGGACTGTTGCGAACCACCCCGAGCGGTTAGGGTGATCCGCAGGGTTCGCTGCTCGGTCAAGGTGCTAAAGCACGCCTTGACTATACTCGCGGGGAAGTGAGGAAGGTGAAAAGGAGTAAAATCAATAATACTCAGGATTTAAGGAAGAAACAACAAAGTAAAATATATTCTTTAGTAAAAGATAAAAGTAATTGTTAGACATACCCTAGGGACAGCGCTCCGTCCCTGTTATCGCAGTGCGCTCGGGTTTCGGCTCGCTTGCCGAATATCGCTTCGTACAGGAGGTCGCTCAACTTAGCGCAGGTCGTGGTCGCTCACTCTGTGCTCTCGGGTAGCACACGGAAGTCGGCGCAACTGAAGACCGTCGAATCGCACTGTCTCTAATCGTCTCTTATTCTACGCGTTCCTACGCCGAACACGAGTGACGCGCAGGGGCTCTCCCGGCTATGCCGTTCGCGGTATGTTGGATGGAGTTACCCTTGCACGGTTTATTGACGGCCGAACGTATTTCGCGGACTAGACGCTATGACGTGATCGCGGCTTCTTGACGGCTCTCTGGCTCGTCCTGACTTCCTAAGTCGAGTTCCCGAATAAGAATGATTTTTTCGCGGTTCGCGATCGCGGTCTCACCTCGGACGATCCCTACGAACGGGGATAACTGCCCCGTCGGCAGCTGTCGCTTGCTTAACCCCTTCCTCGATTATTGAGAAATAATCGGGGCCCGGGCTGAGCGCGGTCGTTGTCCCCGACGCTCGCTTCACGTTTTGTCACAACGTGACCGACACGCGCGAGGCGATTCCGCTGAATCGCCTTAGGAAAAACACGCGAGGACAGTCAGCACGGAATGGACCTGAAGGGCCCATGTAACACCTCCCCACCTAGACACGAAATGGTCTCGCGAGGCTGTTTCGTCGTCAACCCGTGTGAAGCTGTCGTCGCGTGCGCTTTCCTCGCGGCTTAAAACTATATATGTAGGCGCAACTAAAATTAAGGGATCGCAAGGGGATTACAATAAATGATTCTTAATTAGAGACAAACCAAAACCCATATATTGTTACGAAATTGAATAATTGAATATAATAATAAAAGAAAAGCTCGATGTAATAATATAAGCAAAGGGGTACTGGATATAATTATACGGACAAGGGGAAAATACTATAATAGTCATAATAAAAGGGGAGGGGGCGGGGGTTTGGGCGTTGCCGATGGTGGTAGCGATCGTGGTGCCGGGTGACGCTCTAGTGTGAGGGGTGGTGCTCCCTTATTCTGCGCCGGCCGGGACAATCCATGGGATGTCCCTGGGCTTCGGCGCCTCCAAGGGCCGGGGTGCCTCTAGCACTGGAAATGCCGGCAGGTGTCTCGGGTTTGCATCCAATACTGCTCGGATGCAACCCGTGCAGTTGTTCGGAGATGTCCATCTCAAGTGCCTGGCCCGGCATCTCACGCACTTGGTGAGGTCGATGGCCCGCTGTTCTATTGCGAGCCAGTGAATCGGGGCCCGCCTGTATTCCTTGAAATCCTCGGGGGGGTTCATCCACGCACAAGCGTCGCACAACACCCGCGTCTTGTGGAACTGGTGCACCCATGCCTTGCCCTCTCCATCTATGGTATTCGCTGGTCTTATGCAGACTCGTCTTTCGAACGGGGCGTGTAGGTGCCGGGGCAGCACCACTTCGGCGAGAAATGTTCGCGGATACTTCTCGTCGTTGAATTTCGCGTACATTTTGTTCTTATCGTAGATTGAAGCCGTGAAAATTCGTACTGACTGTCCGCGCTTGTCTTAATTGCTAACTTATATGCTAATGTCCCTACCATCGAATTTTCGCAGCAGAGCGCCTCGTGGGGATTGATTCTTAGAGCTAAAGCGCGGGTGTTTCTGCTGCTATCAGCGAGGTACTTCTTAGAATACGTCAAAGTACGGCTCGGTGCCCGCGAAACTTCGCGATTGTTCCACGTCGGCTCTATATCCTGTCCTCGTGGATTGTATAACGGGTAGGTCTGGAGGAAAAGATGTAATTGCTAGGGGACGGGGTCTTGAAATTATTGGAGGGGCGGGTCGGTGTGGCGTCATTTCGATATTAACCTTTGTCTCTTTCCTTAAGGGCTCCCGATGTTGATTTTGACGTGCCCTAAAGGCACAGTATCCGATCCAGATAATGAGGATGATTACGATAGTGCCTCCTAATCCTGGTAGTCCATAGGTTACATATGTCGATAAATTTTCTGTCCGATGATGTGTTGCTATTTCTCTTGCTTGTCTCTCTATGTCGTCCAGTGCGATTGCATTAGCTTTCGCATGGGAATCTTGAAGGGTTCTTTGAGGTTCCTTTTGTTGATAGTCCGTTAAAATTTTTACATGATGTTCCGTGAGGGTTGGTAGAATTTCCGAAATGTTGATGCCAATAGATGGTTTGTAGATGGTTGTTAATTCGTCGGTGTCCACTCCAGTTGCCCAAATCTGGTCTGTCCCGATTTTGGCCTCACAATCTCTCCTCAGTTGTAATATTCCTGCCCCCTGTAGCACTTCATATCCGGCTGCGTGCTTATTGCATCGAACCTGCAGTGCCAGGGTGTCCTTAACGGAATATATCCAGGTGTTGGGTGCGATCAACTTCTTCAAGTATGTTCGGCCTCCGGGAAGAACTTGAATATTGCAGCTAGACCACTTGATGTTTTGAGGTTTTAATAGGGCGTTCGTTTCGCAAGTTGGTGCTTTTTCCAAATCTTGGAGTGGTACGCTGAGTTCACACATGTACATCCGGGGGTGTTTCCTGCATCCCATGATGTAGTTCTCGTCGGGCATGAAGTATTGAGAGTTGATTTGGTTGATTGCTAAATATGCCGTTCTTGGTTTTATGAAGATAGGGGTAGAGACATTGGTCGATATTGCTTGAAATGAAGGGCAGGGTTGAAGGTAATAAAGGTCGAAGGGATTTTGATCTAATAAAGGGATGTCGAGTGACAAGATAATTCGGCCAAGTGAATAAACTACGTTTAATTTGGTCACCCCTTGTAGCTGTTCGGAATTCAATTCTTCTGGGGTCAGCGGGAATTCGTACGGAGTGGTTCTGCGAATTCGTTCGCAAGTCTGCGCTAGCTGGGCAGGTGAAAGAACGGCCGGATGTAAGATACCAAGTTTCGCGAACGTGAGCGCGTCCGTAATTACAATTAACGCAGTCACATATTCGTCCACATGTCTGGTCATTAAGAATGTCCACGACGAAAATGCTAATTCTAATTCTATTTTTGTTTCGCGCTCGTCTAGTCGAAGAGTACCCGACGCTAGTTCCTTAATTCTATCGCCCATGGTTTCCACGGATCCCGTTACAGTTCTGAGTGACTCGTGTATATCCTGAAATTCCGATTTTATAATGTGCGTTTGATTTGCTAACAATTCGGCGAGACGATTTTGATCCTTATACAGCTTATCTATTTCCTTGTTGTAATATTGCGCATCGTCGCTGTCCAGGGTTCCGAAAAGGGCCTTGCTCAGCGATCCGATGAATCCTAATGGTACAGATCGTTTGGAACGGCGAAATTGTGGTTTCCCTAATATGTTAAGTAACAATTCCTCGTATCGTTTGCCGTCTAAGAGTTTGCGCTGTAGAGCCGTGTTGAGGGCATCGGCTGGGCAAGATGTCCAGTTATATGTTGTGCATAACGCTTTCATGCTGTTGATCTGGGGTTGCGTTTGCGGTCGCGAGGCCAGTATCTCAGCGACTCCTATACCCGTGACCAGTCTCCATTGGGTGTGGAATACTCGGAGAGGTCGGATTTTTTCGTAGTACAAGCCCGGATTGGGGGCTAGTGACGATATTTTGTAGTCTCCATCTATGGTGTTACTAGCAACGCTCATCCATAGGAACGTGTATATTAGTAAGCCACATCCGTTCATGGTGGCCGAGATTCGGGATTTCCCGAAAAGTCTTATTCGGGGAATCCTATCGTTTAAGTAATTGCCTACTGCAAATACAAAAAACAAGTGAAATTACGGAAAGGGTGGGAATTCTATTGTTTTACAGGTATGTAAAACAAGTGAGAGTAGGGAGGGGGGTCCGATTTTTGGGGTGAGGGACCTTGGTTAGGAGGATTGGCAATATGAGCCCTCCTGCCGGTCGGTTGAAAGCTTAAACCACATTGAATACACTCTATTAGCGTCAAGGTGGCTTATCCTTTGTATAAGCATGTTTCAATTTGTCGAAATGTTTGATTAACTGCTGACCCTCCTCGGTGATTAATATTGCATTGTTTTGTTCGGTAATTGCTGCTATTTTAAAGGGGCCTATGTACTGGGGATCAAATTTGTGAAGTCGCGGTTCCTTTTGTACATAAACGAGATCGTTTACCGCGAATGTGACTTGATTACTTTTACGGTCATAAATGGTTTTCGAACGTAATTTGCTTGTGTCTAAATTTGATCGCGTAGTTTTCCGGATTTCATCCAGGCGCTCTACCAAATTTTGTACGTAGGTAGGGTAAGTTAATAATTCTTCGCGACTCATAGGTATAAACGGATCGCGGGCTAATTGTCCGAAAACCACCTCGTAAGGCGTGAATTTTGTTGCTTCGTGTACCGAGGTGTTATACGAGTACATAGCGAACGGGAGAAGTAGGTCCCAGTCCTCATATTTTTCCAGGTAATGTTTCAGGTATTCTGTTAAGACGATATGACTTCTTTCTAGAGATCCGTTAGTCTGCGGTCGATATCCTGACGTGGTTACGTGTTTAATTCTGAACGTTTGAGCTATTCCCTGTATTGTGTTATTAATGAAGCTCGTTCCGCGGTCCGTTAATATCGCGCGTGGTGCACCGAAGATTGCAATAAAATAACGCGATAACGCATCGGCCACGGTGCTGGCTCGTATATCGGGCAAGGGCACGGCCATACAAAATTTAGATAGTAGGCATTGCATTGTAAGGATGTGACGGTTTCCGCTAGGGGTTGGGGGAAGCGGTCCTACGGTGTCCAAGGCTACTTTATCAAAAGGTCGTGCAGGTGTATCTGTAATTAGCATGGGTTCCCGAGTTTTAATTCGTACAAGTTTCTGTTCTTGGCAGCTAGGGCAACTTCGCACGTAATCCTCTACGTGTTTGCGTAAGTGTGGCCAATCAAATACGCTACGTATGCGCCGGTATGTTTTTGTCACTCCCTTATGTCCTCCTATCAGGCTTCCGTGATAGTGGCGGATAATATTTTCCCATTCTATTTTTGGTGGTTGTTGAACTTCACCGGTGCAAATTTTGATTGTGATGGGTGTTAGATTGAAAACAATTAACAAATGTCGTTGGAGCGTTTCGGCGTCGAATCGGTGTAGGGTTTCGCCATGTGCCGCTATACGAAACGAGCGGACGTGTTCGCTTTCCACAGCGTCCCTGAGCGCCATTAGTGCTGATGCCAGGTCGGCTTCTTTCATTTCGTGGTAAAAGTTACTCGCTCCCACGATGCTGAAAATTTTTTCTTCTTCATTACGGCTAATTATTACGCGATTTCTGGTTAATTCTTCAGATAATAATTTTGTTTCATCGAGAAGTCCTATAGCTTTCAAAGTTTTACAAATTGGGCTGGTTAGTATTCTATCCGAGGATATAAAGTGAACATAGTTATCTGGAGTTGCTGCAAGCGTGGTCCTTACGATTCTCATTTTGCATTTCGTTGGTTGGATTTCATATTTAGAGGTGTCTATCGCGTTTTCGCGGTTCTCTGGTGCCTCTCGCGTGATTTGACGAGGACTTGATGAGTCGGAGTATGACTCGGGGGTTATTCTGAATCGCTCCGGCGGAATCTTAATTGTGCCTGGTTCCGGACTTGGGTTAGAAATTTCCCTCGGGGGCAATTGTTCTGTTAGTTCCTCCAGGGTTTCATCTTCCGGACAAATCATAGTTGATTGTGGGACGCCCAAGGCTTCATCGTGCAGAGGTATACCCCATGACACTCTTTTCTTTGGGCCTGCTCGTGACGTTGTCTTCGGGGGGCTAGCGTTCTCGGGGAGATTCGATGTTTCCTCGCCTTCTCGGGGTAAATTCTTCCCGATGATAACGCGCATTTCCGTTTCTGGACCCCGCGGAGTGTTTATGGTTCGGAAGGTGGGTTCGCAGTCTTCCCCCTCTGCCTCTGTCCAGGTGGGCGGCGCGTCTAGGCTTTTTAGGAAGGCTAATTCATCGTACGTATATTGGCCTTTGTAGGGACCTTCCGCGATCATGGGGGAAAATGGGACTTCGAAATCTTCGAACTTGTGTTGGCAGGTTCGTCGGTACGGTAATGCTTCCGGAGAGTTCTCGTCTTCCATACTCTTCAAGATTGTGATTTCTTCTTCGGTGAACGGACCGGGGTTCGAATCGTTGCTTCCGAAAGTGGAGTCTAGGACAGTTTCTTCCTGGTCCGCATCTTCCTCCAAGAATTCGGGCATTCCTGTTCGTTCTTCCGTTGTATCCAGAGCGGTAGAGTTGGCTCTGCTCTCCATACCGTCCGTATTTTCTCCTGTTAGAGCGGTATCGTCAATAAACGACGGTGGTTCTTCGTAGTTCGGCCTTGGCATGGCTTGGCGACGTGCCTGTACGCGTGTTCCTATCCCTTCATCGTCGCCCTTTGGTGGGTTTTCCTCTTCTATAGTCGGGAATGCGTACGGAACCGGGTTTCGGGATAGCGCGTCAGCGTTCGCGTTAACACGGCCGGGTTTATAGACGATCTCGTAATTGTAGTCGGCGAGTGTGATTTTCCATCGAGCGAGTCGCGACATCGGGTCTTTTACCGAGAATAACCATTGCAGTGGCCGGTGATCAGTTACTAAGGAGAATTTTCGCCCGTAGATATAAGTACGGAATTGTTTTACGGCATAAATTATCGCGAGGCATTCCCTTTCGGTAGTTGAGTAATTTTCTTGAGCAGGATTGAGCACTTGTGAGGCGTACGCTATCGGCAGATCTTCACCTATTTTGCCTTGGCTTAATATTGCCCCGACGGCTACATCGGACGCGTCGGTTGTAATAATAAATGGTTCATCGTAATTTGGATAGCGTAAAACTGGCTCTTTACAAAGTGCCTGGCGTAGGTCTTCGAAGCTTTCCTGATGTTTTTCAGTCCAATAGAATGGAATTTTAGTGCTAGTCAAAGTTGTAAGGGGTTTAGCTCGTTTAGCCATATTTGGGATAAAGCGACGATAATAATTTACGAGACCCAAGAATTGTTTTACATTTTTACGGGTTTTAGGGACGGGGAATTCGGCGACGGCTTTAATCTTTTCGGGGTTTGGTCGTACTCCGTCAGCTGCTATTATATGACCTAGATACGTGACTTTATCTTTTAAGAACTTGGCCTTTTCCGTCTGTAGGGTTAAGTTATGCTTACGTAAGCGTTCGAAGAAAGTCTCGAGTCGTTGCTCGTGCTCCGCGAGTGTACGCGAATATACAACCACGTCGTCTAGATACACGAATAACTCTTTCCCGATAAGCCCTCTCAGAACGTTGTTCATTAAACGCTGGAAGGTAGCCGGGGCGTTTTTTAATCCGAAAGGCATGCGGAGGTATTCGTAGTGTCCGTCCGGGGTGGTAAACGCGGTTTTTGCACGGTCCTCGGGGGCCATAGGGATTTGATGGAAACCGTTTGCTAAGTCGAAAACTGAGAAATACTTGGCTCCACCTAGCCTATCGAGAATGTCCGTGATTCGCGGCAAAGGAAAGCGGTCATCAATCGTTTTCGCGTTCACAATTCTGAAATCTGCTACCACTCTCCATCGTTTTACTCCATCCTCGGCGGCCTTTTTCTCTACCACGTGCAAGGGTGAGTTATGCGGTGACGACGAAGGAGCGATTATTCCCAGCTCATCCAGGTTACGCGTTTGCTTGGTAATTTCTTCCTCCATCTGTGGTGGGTGGGGGTATTGTCTAGTGAACGTGGGCGTAGAATCTGTTAACGGGATAGTGTGTTCTATCGATGAGGTTTCGCCAAGAGGGTCTCCCGGTACGAAAAACCTATCCGAATATTTTATAACCAAATTTTCGATTTTTCGACGCGATTCCGGATCTAAGTCTTCCAATTTCAGCGTTTCGAATATATGCTGTAAACGTTCTTCGTGAGATTTTGGATCTACTTGGTACTCTCCTAGATCGAGGTCTTCGTTAGTGTCGAACTCTTCTCCGAAAGAGGGGGAGGGGCAATCTCGTTCGTCCTCTTCGGAACAATCACCATTTTCAGGGAGGCAGATGTTTATTTCATTCGCGTTGGCCTCTGATTTACTGAGGTCTTTTAGAAAATCCTGGTGGCACTGCTTATAGCCTTCTAGCGTACCTTCTAAATCTTCAAAATTTGAGAAAATTACGGGGCTGATCGGGTGTTTCGCGGTTACCATCGTGCGCTGGTGGTAAGAGACGATAGCTTCTTCCTGAAGCAGATACGGACTTCCGACGAGGCCCGCAATCCCTTTGGGTAAATGGGGCATACGTATTACGTGGAATAATGCCCAGCTACCGTTAATTTTTAGGACGGTTGTCCCTAAAGTCAAGACCTTCCCGTTTAATCCGGTGATTTCTAGGGGTGTGGTACTTAAAACCCGGGCCTTTGAGCTTGCGGACCCGATTTCTAATAGGTTCAATGCCGAACCCGTGTCTATGATAAATTCTCCCTCACCGTTCTCCAGTTGTTCTGCCTTGACTCGGATGCGGGGGGAGTCCGCTCGTAGGAGCGTTGTTGCGGGCTCTGGCTCCGGGGTGGATTTTGAGGGGGTCTTTGGGCCTGCGAGGAGGACCCGCCCGCCTCGTTCCGGTTGAACGGGCGGGCACGCTGGGAGTTTAAATGGTCGGGTTTCTCAGGGATAACTTCACGTGCTTCTGATCTTTGCGGTTCTTGAGATTCATATGCCCGCGACTCGCGAGGAGGTTCATATCTTTCCGTTTCGCGAGGTCCGTACCCGCGGGGTTCATATCCGCGAGGTTCGTAAGGATCATACAATCTAGGATCGCGAGGTTGTGACTGCCGATTATTCCAAGGTCTCCCGCGCGCTCCTCTTCCGCGGGGAGCACTGGGTCGGCGTTCGTAGCCCAACGGGCGTTCGCCTTGCCTCGTCAGCAAGGACGGTGGACGGCGCTCCGGCGTCGGATCGCGATAATAAGGCTCGCGATAATATTCGTCTCGATAGCGAGGGGCACTATACGCGGAGTACGAGGAGCGGGGCTCTTCGTATGAATCATTTTCATTAGGTTGCCTCCATTCAGTCCATCTACGCTGTGGGTCATACGGAGACGGGGGACGCGCGCTCCGGTTGCCGTCGTACGTGTCGTCGCGTGGCAAGCCGGCCAGGTCTTGTTCTCGTCTTTGCGTATGTAAGGCTAGATCAAACGCGTCATTCAAAGATACGGGATTTGATAAAGCTACTTTAATTGAGATTCTTTGAGGTATTGCAGTAATAAATGAAGTTCGAGCCAATCGCTCCACGTCTATTAGAGTATTCTCGACATTTTCCCCGATTAATTCTTTCGCCCTTACGGTCACCTGTCGGTACAGGCGGGCCACGCGGTGAATAAAATCTATTAGACGCTCGCGGGGAAACATGCTTATACGTTCGAGTTCCAGTCGGAGCTCCTCATAACCGCGGCATGGGGAATATCGGACTCTTAGAAGGGAGAGCAGATCGGCCACGCTTTTACAACCTTTATCCTCGACATAATATCTGATAGGATCTTTTAATTTGTATATGAGCTCGGTCAGAAATCTTTCTTCCTGACCGGGTGGTACGCGCTTTATGGCGCGCTGTATTGAGGCAGCGAAGTCCTCCAAAGTTATGAAATCAGGATCGAAACGGGGAATGTTGTCAAGTGCCCGATATACTCTCTCCTCATCTTCTCGGGAACGCCATACGTCTAATGCAGACGTTTCTAGGTCGTTCGTCCGATAGCCTAACGATAGACGATTGTTCGACAAAGTCGGTACGGGAGGAGGGGCTGACTGAGGTATTTGGGAATTGGAGGGATTACTAGTACCGGAGGTATTAGATGAAGGCGGTGATCTCAGGATACCACCAGTCATGGTTAAGCAATGCTTTGCAAGACTTTTAGATAGTAGGAAGTATAGTCAAGTTATGAGCAGATAAGTCGGGCGGGTCGCGGTAGATAAAACGGCGCGCCCTTTTAAATATATAATAAGATTGAATATAAGGGAATAAAATCCCACTTCTGACACCAGTTTGTTACGTCCTGAAGGGACTGTTGCGAACCACCCCGAGCGGTTAGGGTGATCCGCAGGGTTCGCTGCTCGGTCAAGGTGCTAAAGCACGCCTTGACTATACTCGCGGGGAAGTGAGGAAGGTGAAAAGGAGTAAAATCAATAATACTCAGGATTTAAGGAAGAAACAACAAAGTAAAATATATTCTTTAGTAAAAGATAAAAGTAATTGTTAGACATACCCTAGGGACAGCGCTCCGTCCCTGTTATCGCAGTGCGCTCGGGTTTCGGCTCGCTTGCCGAATATCGCTTCGTACAGGAGGTCGCTCAACTTAGCGCAGGTCGTGGTCGCTCACTCTGTGCTCTCGGGTAGCACACGGAAGTCGGCGCAACTGAAGACCGTCGAATCGCACTGTCTCTAATCGTCTCTTATTCTACGCGTTCCTACGCCGAACACGAGTGACGCGCAGGGGCTCTCCCGGCTATGCCGTTCGCGGTATGTTGGATGGAGTTACCCTTGCACGGTTTATTGACGGCCGAACGTATTTCGCGGACTAGACGCTATGACGTGATCGCGGCTTCTTGACGGCTCTCTGGCTCGTCCTGACTTCCTAAGTCGAGTTCCCGAATAAGAATGATTTTTTCGCGGTTCGCGATCGCGGTCTCACCTCGGACGATCCCTACGAACGGGGATAACTGCCCCGTCGGCAGCTGTCGCTTGCTTAACCCCTTCCTCGATTATTGAGAAATAATCGGGGCCCGGGCTGAGCGCGGTCGTTGTCCCCGACGCTCGCTTCACGTTTTGTCACAACGTGACCGACACGCGCGAGGCGATTCCGCTGAATCGCCTTAGGAAAAACACGCGAGGACAGTCAGCACGGAATGGACCTGAAGGGCCCATGTAACAACGACGACGACGACGACGACGACGACGACGACGACGACGACGACGACGACGACGACGACGACGACGACGACGACGACGACGACGACGACGACGACGACGACGACGACGACGACGACGACGACGACGACGACGACGACGACGACGACGACGACGACGACGACGACGACGACGACGACGACGACGACGACGACGACGACGACGACGACGACGACGACGACGACGACGACGACGACGACGACGACGACGACGACGACGACGACGACGACGACGACGACGACGACGACGACGACGACGACGACGACGACGACGACGACGACGACGACGACGACGACGACGACGACGACGACGACGACGACGACGACGACGACGACGACGACGACGACGACGACGACGACGACGACGACGACGACGACGACGACGACGACGACGACGACGACGACGACGACGACGACGACGACGACGACGACGACGACGACGACGACGACGACGACGACGACGACGACGACGACGACGACGACGACGACGACGACGACGACGACGACGACGACTAGGACGACGACGACGACGACTAGGACGACGACTAGGACGACGACGACGACGACGACGACTAGGACGACGACGACGACGACGACTAGGACGACGACGACGACGACGACGACGACTAGGACGACGACGACTAGGACGAGGACGACTAGGACGACGACGACTAGGACGACGACGACTAGGACGACGACGACTAGGACGACGACGACTAGGACGACGACGACTAGGACGACGACGACTAGGACGACGACGACTAGGACGACGACGACTAGGACGACGACGACTAGGACGACGACGACTAGGACGACGACGACTAGGACGACGACGACTAGGACGACGACTAGGACGACGACGACGACGACGACTAGGACGACGACGACGACGACGACTAGGACGACGACGACGACGACGACTAGGACGACGACGACGACGACGACGAGGACGACGACGACGACGACTAGGACGACGACGACGACGACTAGGACGACGACGACGACGACTAGGACGACGACGACGACGACTAGGACGACGACGACGACGACTAGGACGACGACGATGACGACTAGGACGACGACGACGACGACTAGGACGACGACGACGACGACTAGGACGACGACGACGACGACTAGGACGACGACGACGACGACTAGGACGACGACGACGACGACTAGGACGACGACGACGACGGCTAGGACGACGACGGCTAGGACGACGACGACGACGACTAGGACGACGACGACGACGACTAGGACGACGACGACGACGACTAGGACGACGACGACGACGACTAGGACGACGACGACGACGACTAGGACGACGACGACGACGACTAGGACGACGACGACGACGACTAGGACGACGACGACGACGACTAGGACGACGACGACGACGACTAGGACGACGACGACGACGACTAGGACGACGACGACGACGACTAGGACGACTAGGACGACGACTAGGACGACTAGGACGACTAGGACGACGACTAGGACGACTGGGACGACGACTAGGACGACTAGGACGACGACTAGGACGACTAGGACGACGACTAGGACGACTAGGACGACGACTAGGACGACTAGGACGACGACTAGGACGACTAGGACGACTAGGACGACGACTAGGACGACTAGGACGACGACTAGGACGACTAGGACGACGACTAGGACGACTAGGACGACGACTAGGACGACTAGGACGACGACTAGGACGACTAGGACGACGACTAGGACGACTAGGACGACGACTAGGACGACTAGGACGACGACTAGGACGACTAGGACGACGACTAGGACGACTAGGACGACGACTAGGACGACTAGGACGACGACTAGGACGACTAGGACGACGACTAGGACGACTAGGACGACGACTAGGACGACTAGGACGACGACTAGGACGACTAGGACGACGACTAGGACGACTAGGACGACGACTAGGACGACTAGGACGACGACTAGGACGACTAGGACGACGACTAGGACGACTAGGACGACTAGGACGACTAGGACGACTAGGACGACGACTAGGACGACTAGGACGACTAGGACGACTAGGACGACGACTAGGACGACTAGGACGACGACTAGGACGACTAGGACGACGACTAGGACGACTAGGACGACGACTAGGACGACTAGGACGACTAGGACGACGACTAGGACGACTAGGACGACGACTAGGACGACTAGGACGACGACTAGGACGACTAGGACGACGACTAGGACGACTAGGACGACGACTAGGACGACTAGGACGACGACTAGGACGACTAGGACGACGACTAGGACGACTAGGACGACGACTAGGGCGACTAGGGCGACGACTAGGACGACTAGGACGACGACTAGGACGACTAGGACGACGACTAGGACGACTAGGACGACGACTAGGACGACTAGGACGACGACTAGGACGACTAGGACGACGACTAGGACGACTAGGACGACGACTAGGACGACTAGGACGACGACTAGGACGACTAGGACGACGACGACTAGGACGACGACGACGACTAGGACGACGACGACGACTAGGACGACGACGACGACTAGGACGACGACGACGAGTAGGACGACGACGACGAGTAGGACGACGACGACGACTAGGACGACGACGACGACTAGGACGACGACGACGACTAGGACGACGACGACGACTAGGACGACGACGACGACGACTAGGACGACGACGACGACGACTAGGACGACGACGACGACGACTAGGACGACGACGACGACGACTAGGACGACGACGACGACGACTAGGACGACGACGACGACGACTAGGACGACGACGACGACGACGACGACGACTAGGACGACGACGACGACGACTAGGACGACGACGACGACGACTAGGACGACGACGACGACCACTAGGACGACGACGACGACCACTAGGACGACGACGACGACGACTAGGACGACGACGACGACGACTAGGACGACGACGACGACGACTAGGACGACGACGACGACGACTAGGACGACGACGACGACGACGACGACTAGGACGACGACGACGACGACTAGGACGACGACGACGACGACTAGGACGACGACGACGACGACTAGGACTAGGACGACGACGACTAGGACGACGAATAGGACGACGACGACTAGGACGACGAATAGGACGACGACTAGGACGACGACGACGACGACTAGGACGACGACGACGACGACTAGGACGACGACGACGACGACTAGGACGACGACGACGACGACTAGGACGACGACGACGACGACTAGGACGACGACGACGACGACTAGGACGACGACGACGACGACTAGGACGACGACGACGACGACGACGACGACTAGGACGACGACGACGACGACTAGGACGACGACGACGACGACTAGGACGACGACGACGACGACTAGGACGACGACGACGACGACTAGGACGACGACGACGACGACTAGGACGACGACGACTAGGACGACGACGACGACGACTAGGACGACTAGGACGACTAGGACGACGACTATGACGACTAGGACGACGACTAGGACGACTAGGACGACGACTAGGACGACTAGGACGACGACTAGGACGACTTGGACGACGACTAGGACGACTAGGACGACGACTAGGACGACTAGGACGACGACTAGGACGACTAGGACGACGACTAGGACGACTAGGACGACGACTAGGACGACTAGGACGACGACTAGGACGACTAGGACGACGACTAGGACGACTAGGACGACAACTAGGACGACTAGGACGACGACTAGGACGACTAGGACGACTAGGACGACGACTAGGACGACTAGGACGACGACTAGGACGACTAGGACGACGACTAGGACGACTAGGACGACGACTAGGACGACTAGGACGACGACTAGGACGACTAGGACGACGACTAGGACGACTAGGACGACGACTAGGACGACTAGGACGACGACTAGGACGACTAGGACGACGACTAGGACGACTAGGACGACGACTAGGACGACTAGGAAGACGACTAGGACGACTAGGACGACGACTAGGACGACTAGGACGACGACTAGGACGACTAGGACGACGACTAGGACGACTAGGACGACGACTAGGACGACTAGGACGACGACTAGGACGACTAGGACGACGACTAGGACGACTAGGAAGACGACTAGGACGACTAGGACGACGACTAGGACGACTAGGACGACGACTAGGACGACTAGGACGACGACTAGGACGACTAGGACGACGACTAGGACGACTAGGACGACGACTAGGACGACTAGGACGACGACTAGGACGACTAGGACGACGACTAAGACGACTAGGACGACGACTAGGACGACTAGGACGACGACTAAGACGACTAGGACGACGACTAGGACGACTAGGACGACGACTAGGACGACTAGGACGACGACTAGGACGACTAGGACGACGACTAGGACGACTAGGACGACGACTAGGACGACTAGGACGACGACTAGGACGACTAGGACGACGACTAGGACGACTAGGACGACGACTAGGACGACTAGGAAGACGACTAGGACGACTAGGACGACGACTAGGACGACTAGGACGACGACTAGGACGACTAGGTCGACGACTAGGACGACTAGGACGACGACTAGGACGACTAGGACGACGACTAGGACGACTAGGACGACGACTAGGACGACTAGGACGACGACTAAGACGACTAGGACGACGACTAGGACGACTAGGACGACGACTAGGACGACTAGGACGACGACTAGGACGACTAGGACGACGACTAGGACGACTAGGACGACGACTAGGACGACTAGGACGACGACTAGGACGACTAGGACGACGACTAGGACGACTGGGACGACGACTAGGACGACTGGGACGACGACTAGGACGACTGGGACGACGACTAGGACGACTGGGACGACGACTAGGACGACTAGGACGACGACTAGGACGACTAGGACGACGACGACGACTTGGACGACGACGACTAGGACGACGACGACGACTAGGACGACGACGACGACTAGGACGACGACGACGACTAGGACGACGACGACGACTAGGACGACGACGACGACTAGGACGACGACGACGACTAGGACGACGACGACGACTAGGACGACGACGACGACTAGGACGACGACGACGACTAGGACGACGACGACGACTAGGACGACGACGACGACTAGGACGACGACGACGACTAGGACGACGACGACGACTAGGACGACGACGACGACTAGGACGACGACGACGACTAGGACGACGACGACGACTAGGACGACGACGACGACTAGGACGACGACGACGACTAGGACGACGACGACGACTAGGACGACGACGACGACTAGGACGACGACGACGACTAGGACGACGACGACGACTAGGACGACGACGACGACTAGGACGACGACGACGACTAGGACGACGACGACGACTAGGACGACGACGACGACTAGGACGACTAGGACGACTATGACGACTAGGACGACGACGACGACTAGGACGACGACGACGACGACGACGACGACGACGACGACTAGGACGACGACGACGACTAGGACGACGACGACGACTAGGACGACGACGACGACTAGGACGACGACGACGACTAGGACGACGACGACGACTAGGACGACGACGACGACTAGGACGACGACGACGACTAGGACGACGACGACGACTAGGACGACGACGACGACTAGGACGACGACGACGACTAGGACGACGACGACGACTAGGACGACGACGACGACTAGGACGACGACGACGACTAGGACGACGACGACGACTAGGACGACGACGACGACTAGGACGACGACGACGACTAGGACGACGACGACGACTAGGACGACGACGACGACTAGGACGACGACGACGACTAGGACGACGACGACGACTAGGACGACGACGACGACTAGGACGACGACGACGACGACGACTAGGACGACTAGGACGACGACTAGGACGACTAGGACGACGACTAGGACGACTAGGACGACGACGACGACTAGGACGACGACGACGACGACTAGGACGACGACGACGACGACTAGGACGACGACGACGACTAGGACGACGACGACGACGACTAGGACGACGACGACGACGACTAGGACGACGACGACGACGACTAGGACGACGACGACGACGACTAGGACGACGACGACGACGACTAGGACGACGACGACGACGACTAGGACGACGACGACGACGACTAGGACGACGACGACGACGACTAGGACTAGGACGACGACGACTAGGACGACGAATAGGACGACGACGACTAGGACGACGACGACGACGACTAGGACGACGACGACGACGACTAGGACGACGACGACGACGACTAGGACGACGACGACGACGACTAGGACGACGACGACGACGACTAGGACGACGACGACGACGACTAGGACGACGACGACGACGACTAGGACGACGACGACGACGACTAGGACGACGACGACGACGACTAGGACGACGACGACGACGACTAGGACGACGACGACGACGACTAGGACGACGACGACGACGACTAGGACGACGACGACGACGACTAGGACGACGACGACGACGACTAGGACGACGACGACGACGACTAGGACGACGACGACGACGACTAGGACGACGACGACTAGGACGACTAGGACGACTAGGACGACGACTATGACGACTAGGACGACGACTAGGACGACTAGGACGACGACTAGGACGACTAGGACGACGACTAGGACGACTAGGACGACGACTAGGACGACTAGGACGACGACTAGGACGACTAGGACGACGACTAGGACGACTTGGACGACGACTAGGACGACTAGGACGACGACTAGGACGACTAGGACGACGACTAGGACGACTAGGACGACGACTAGGACGACTAGGACGACGACTAGGACGACTAGGACGACGACTAAGACGACTAGGACGACGACTAGGACGACTAGGACGACGACTAGGACGACTAGGACGACGACTAGGACGACTAGGACGACGACTAGGACGACTAGGACGACGACTAGGACGACTAGGACGACGACTAGGACGACTAGGACGACGACTAGGACGACTAGGACGACGACTAGGACGACTAGGACGACGACTAGGACGACTAGGACGACGACTAGGACGACTAGGACGACGACTAGGACGACTAGGACGACGACTAGGACGACTAGGACGACGACTAGGACGACTAGGACGACGACTAGGACGACTAGGACGACGACTAGGACGACTAGGAAGACGACTAGGACGACTAGGACGACGACTAGGACGACTAGGACGACGACTAGGACGACTAGGACGACGACTAGGACGACTAGGACGACGACTAGGACGACTAGGACGACGACTAGGACGACTAGGACGACGACTAGGACGACTAGGACGACGACTAGGACGACTAGGACGACGACTAAGACGACTAGGACGACGACTAGGACGACTAGGACGACGACTAGGACGACTAGGACGACGACTAGGACGACTAGGACGACGACTAGGACGACTAGGACGACGACTAGGACGACTAGGACGACGACTAGGACGACTAGGACGACGACTAGGACGACTGGGACGACGACTAGGACGACTGGGACGACGACTAGGACGACTGGGACGACGACTAGGACGACTGGGACGACGACTAGGACGACTAGGACGACGACTAGGACGACTAGGACGACGACGACGACTTGGACGACGACGACTAGGACGACGACGACGACTAGGACGACGACGACGACTAGGACGACGACGACGACTAGGACGACGACGACGACTAGGACGACGACGACGACTAGGACGACGACGACGACTAGGACGACGACGACGACTAGGACGACGACGACGACTAGGACGACGACGACGACTAGGACGACGACGACGACTAGGACGACGACGACGACTAGGACGACGACGACGACTAGGACGACGACGACGACTAGGACGACGACGACGACTAGGACGACTAGGACGACGACTAGGACGACTAGGACGACGACGACGACTAGGACGACGACGACGACGACGACGACGACGACGACGACTAGGACGACGACGACGACTAGGACGACGACGACGACTAGGACGACGACGACGACTAGGACGACGACTAGGACGACGACTAGGACGACTAGGACGACGACTAGGACGACTAGGACGACGACGACGACTAGGACGACGACGACGACTAGGACGACGACGACGACAAGGACGACGACGACGACTAGGACGACGACGACGACTAGGACGACGACGACGACTAGGACGACGACGACGACTAGGACGACGACGACGACTAGGACGACGACGACGACTAGGACGACGACGACGACTAGGACGACGACGACGACTAGGACGACGACGACGACTAGGACGACGACGACGACTAGGACGACGACGACGACTAGGACGACGACGACGACTAGGACGACGACGACGACTAGGACGACGACTAGGGCGACTAGGGCGACGACTAGGACGACTAGGGCGACGACTAGGACGACTAGGACGACGACTAGGACGACTAGGACGACGACTAGGACGACTAGGACGACGACTAGGACGACTAGGACGACGACTAGGACGACTAGGACGACGACTAGGACGACTAGGACGACGACTAGGACGACTAGGACGACGACTAGGACGACTAGGACGACGACGACTAGGACGACGACGACGACTAGGACGACGACGACGACTAGGACGACGACGACGACTAGGACGACGACGACGAGTAGGACGACGACGACGAGTAGGACGACGACGACGACTAGGACGACGACGACGACTAGGACGACGACGACGACTAGGACGACGACGACGACTAGGACGACGACGACGACGACTAGGACGACGACGACGACGACTAGGACGACGACGACGACGACTAGGACGACGACGACGACGACTAGGACGACGACGACGACGACTAGGACGACGACGACGACGACTAGGACGACGACGACGACGACGACGACGACTAGGACGACGACGACGACGACTAGGACGACGACGACGACGACTAGGACGACGACGACGACCACTAGGACGACGACGACGACCACTAGGACGACGACGACGACGACTAGGACGACGACGACGACGACTAGGACGACGACGACGACGACTAGGACGACGACGACGACGACTAGGACGACGACGACGACGACGACGACTAGGACGACGACGACGACGACTAGGACGACGACGACGACGACTAGGACGACGACGACGACGACTAGGACTAGGACGACGACGACTAGGACGACGAATAGGACGACGACGACTAGGACGACGAATAGGACGACGACTAGGACGACGACGACGACGACTAGGACGACGACGACGACGACTAGGACGACGACGACGACGACTAGGACGACGACGACGACGACTAGGACGACGACGACGACGACTAGGACGACGACGACGACGACTAGGACGACGACGACGACTAGGACGACGACGACGACGACGACGACGACTAGGACGACGACGACGACGACTAGGACGACGACGACGACGACTAGGACGACGACGACGACGACTAGGACGACGACGACGACGACTAGGACGACGACGACGACGACTAGGACGACGACGACTAGGACGACGACGACGACGACTAGGACGACTAGGACGACTAGGACGACGACTATGACGACTAGGACGACGACTAGGACGACTAGGACGACGACTAGGACGACTAGGACGACGACTAGGACGACTTGGACGACGACTAGGACGACTAGGACGACGACTAGGACGACTAGGACGACGACTAGGACGACTAGGACGACGACTAGGACGACTAGGACGACGACTAGGACGACTAGGACGACGACTAGGACGACTAGGACGACGACTAGGACGACTAGGACGACGACTAGGACGACTAGGACGACGACTAGGACGACTAGGACGACGACTAGGACGACTAGGACGACGACTAGGACGACTAGGACGACGACTAGGACGACTAGGACGACGACTAGGACGACTAGGACGACGACTAGGACGACTAGGACGACGACTAGGACGACTAGGACGACGACTAGGACGACTAGGACGACGACTAGGACGACTAGGACGACGACTAGGACGACTAGGAAGACGACTAGGACGACTAGGACGACGACTAGGACGACTAGGACGACGACTAGGACGACTAGGACGACGACTAGGACGACTAGGACGACGACTAGGACGACTAGGACGACGACTAGGACGACTAGGACGACGACTAGGACGACTAGGAAGACGACTAGGACGACTAGGACGACGACTAGGACGACTAGGACGACGACTAGGACGACTAGGACGACGACTAGGACGACTAGGACGACGACTAGGACGACTAGGACGACGACTAGGACGACTAGGACGACGACTAGGACGACTAGGACGACGACTAAGACGACTAGGACGACGACTAGGACGACTAGGACGACGACTAAGACGACTAGGACGACGACTAAGACGACTAGGACGACGACTAGGACGACTAGGACGACGACTAGGACGACTAGGACGACGACTAGGACGACTAGGACGACGACTAGGACGACTAGGACGACGACTAGGACGACTAGGACGACGACTAGGACGACTAGGACGACGACTAGGACGACTAGGACGACGACTAGGACGACTAGGAAGACGACTAGGACGACTAGGACGACGACTAGGACGACTAGGACGACGACTAGGACGACTAGGACGACGACTAGGACGACTAGGACGACGACTAGGACGACTAGGACGACGACTAGGACGACTAGGACGACGACTAGGACGACTAGGACGACGACTAGGACGACTAGGACGACGACTAGGACGACTAGGACGACGACTAGGACGACTAGGACGACGACTAGGACGACTAGGACGACGACTAGGACGACTAGGACGACGACTAGGACGACTAGGACGACGACTAGGACGACTGGGACGACGACTAGGACGACTGGGACGACGACTAGGACGACTGGGACGACGACTAGGACGACTGGGACGACGACTAGGACGACTAGGACGACGACTAGGACGACTAGGACGACGACGACGACTTGGACGACGACGACTAGGACGACGACGACGACTAGGACGACGACGACGACTAGGACGACGACGACGACTAGGACGACGACGACGACTAGGACGACGACGACGACTAGGACGACGACGACGACTAGGACGACGACGACGACTAGGACGACGACGACGACTAGGACGACGACGACGACTAGGACGACGACGACGACTAGGACGACGACGACGACTAGGACGACGACGACGACTAGGACGACGACGACGACTAGGACGACGACGACGACTAGGACGACGACGACGACTAGGACGACGACGACGACTAGGACGACGACGACGACTAGGACGACGACGACGACTAGGACGACGACGACGACTAGGACGACGACGACGACTAGGACGACGACGACGACTAGGACGACGACGACGACTAGGACGACGACGACGACTAGGACGACGACGACGACTAGGACGACGACGACGACTAGGACGACGACGACGACTAGGACGACGACGACGACTAGGACGACGACGACGACTAGGACGACGACGACGACTAGGACGACTAGGACGACTATGACGACTAGGACGACGACGACGACTAGGACGACGACGACGACGACGACGACGACGACGACGACTAGGACGACGACGACGACTAGGACGACGACGACGACTAGGACGACGACGACGACTAGGACGACGACGACGACTAGGACGACGACGACGACTAGGACGACGACGACGACTAGGACGACGACGACGACTAGGACGACGACGACGACTAGGACGACGACGACGACTAGGACGACGACGACGACTAGGACGACGACGACGACTAGGACGACGACGACGACTAGGACGACGACGACGACTAGGACGACGACGACGACTAGGACGACGACGACGACTAGGACGACGACGACGACTAGGACGACGACGACGACTAGGACGACGACGACGACTAGGACGACGACGACGACTAGGACGACGACGACGACTAGGACGACGACGACGACTAGGACGACGACGACGACGACGACTAGGACGACTAGGACGACGACTAGGACGACTAGGACGACGACTAGGACGACTAGGACGACGACGACGACTAGGACGACGACGACGACGACTAGGACGACGACGACGACGACTAGGACGACGACGACGACTAGGACGACGACGACGACGACTAGGACGACGACGACGACGACTAGGACGACGACGACGACGACTAGGACGACGACGACGACGACTAGGACGACGACGACGGCGACTAGGACGACGACGACGACGACTAGGACGACGACGACGACGACTAGGACGACGACGACGACGACTAGGACTAGGACGACGACGACTAGGACGACGAATAGGACGACGACGACTAGGACGACGACGACGACGACTAGGACGACGACGACGACGACTAGGACGACGACGACGACGACTAGGACGACGACGACGACGACTAGGACGACGACGACGACGACTAGGACGACGACGACGACGACTAGGACGACGACGACGACGACTAGGACGACGACGACGACGACTAGGACGACGACGACGACGACTAGGACGACGACGACGACGACTAGGACGACGACGACGACGACTAGGACGACGACGACGACGACTAGGACGACGACGACGACGACTAGGACGACGACGACGACGACTAGGACGACGACGACGACGACTAGGACGACGACGACGACGACTAGGACGACGACGACGACGACTAGGACGACGACGACTAGGACGACTAGGACGACTAGGACGACGACTATGACGACTAGGACGACGACTAGGACGACTAGGACGACGACTAGGACGACTAGGACGACGACTAGGACGACTAGGACGACGACTAGGACGACTAGGACGACGACTAGGACGACTAGGACGACGACTAGGACGACTTGGACGACGACTAGGACGACTAGGACGACGACTAGGACGACTAGGACGACGACTAGGACGACTAGGACGACGACTAGGACGACTAGGACGACGACTAGGACGACTAGGACGACGACTAGGACGACTAGGACGACGACTAGGACGACTAGGACGACGACTAGGACGACTAGGACGACGACTAGGACGACTAGGACGACGACTAGGACGACTAGGACGACGACTAGGACGACTAGGACGACGACTAGGACGACTAGGACGACGACTAGGACGACTAGGACGACGACTAGGACGACTAGGACGACGACTAGGACGACTAGGACGACGACTAGGACGACTAGGACGACGACTAGGACGACTAGGACGACGACTAGGACGACTAGGACGACGACTAGGACGACTAGGACGACGACTAGGACGACTAGGAAGACGACTAGGACGACTAGGACGACGACTAGGACGACTAGGACGACGACTAGGACGACTAGGACGACGACTAGGACGACTAGGACGACGACTAGGACGACTAGGACGACGACTAGGACGACTAGGACGACGACTAGGACGACTAGGACGACGACTAAGACGACTAGGACGACGACTAGGACGACTAGGACGACGACTAGGACGACTAGGACGACGACTAGGACGACTAGGACGACGACTAGGACGACTAGGACGACGACTAGGACGACTAGGACGACGACTAGGACGACTAGGACGACGACTAGGACGACTGGGACGACGACTAGGACGACTGGGACGACGACTAGGACGACTGGGACGACGACTAGGACGACTGGGACGACGACTAGGACGACTAGGACGACGACTAGGACGACTAGGACGACGACGACGACTTGGACGACGACGACTAGGACGACGACGACGACTAGGACGACGACGACGACTAGGACGACGACGACGACTAGGACGACGACGACGACTAGGACGACGACGACGACTAGGACGACGACGACGACTAGGACGACGACGACGACTAGGACGACGACGACGACTAGGACGACGACGACGACTAGGACGACGACGACGACTAGGACGACGACGACGACTAGGACGACGACGACGACTAGGACGACGACGACGACTAGGACGACGACGACGACTAGGACGACGACGACGACTAGGACGACGACGACGACTAGGACGACTAG
>CAWLCU010000650.1:55856-80811 GCA_963855975.1 Andrena chrysosceles | reverse complement strand
GACTAGGACGACGACGACGACTAGGACGACGACGACGACTAGGACGACGACGACGACTAGGACGACGACGACGACTAGGACGACGACGACGACTAGGACGACGACGACGACGACGACTAGGACGACGACTAGGACGACGACTAGGACGACGACGACTAGGACGACGACTAGGACGACGACTAGGACGACGACTAGGACGACGACTAGGACGACGACGACGACGACTAGGACGACGACGACGACGACTAGGACGACGACGACGACGACGACTAGGACGACGACGACGACGACTAGGACGACGACGACGACGACTAGGACGACGACGACGACGACGACTAGGACGACGACGACGACGACTAGGACGACGACGACGACGACTAGGACGACGACGACGACGACTAGGACGACGACGACGACGACTAGGACGACGACGACGACGACGACGACTAGGACGACGACGACGACGACTAGGACGACGACGACGACGACTAGGACGACGACGACGACGACTAGGACGACGACGACGACGACTAGGACGACGACGACGACGACTAGGACGACGACGACGACGACGACGACTAGGACGACGACGACGACGACGACTAGGACGACGACGACGACTAGGACGACGACGACGACTAGGACGACGACGACGACTAGGACGACGACGACGACTAGGACGACGACGACTAGGACGACGACGACGACTAGGACGACGACGACGACTAGGACGACGACGACGACGACTAGGACGACGACGACGACTAGGACGACGACGACGACTAGGACGACGACGACGACTAGGACGACGACGACGACTAGACGACGACGACGACTAGGACGACGACGACGACTAGGACGACGACGACGACTAGGACGACGACGACGACGACGACTAGGACGACGACGACGACGACTAGGACGACGACGACGACGACTAGGACGACGACGACGACGACTAGGACGACGACGACGACGACTAGGACGACGACGACGACGACTAGGACGACGACGACGACGACTAGGACGACGACGACGACGACTAGGACGACGACGACGACGACTAGGACGACGACGACGACGACTAGGACGACGACGACGACGACTAGGACGACGACGACGACGACTAGGACGACGACGACGACGACTAGGACGACGACGACGACCACTAGGACGACGACGACGACCACTAGGACGACGACGACGACCACTAGGACGACGACGACGACGACTAGGACGACGACGACGACGACTAGGACGACGACGACGACGACGACTAGGACGACGACGACGACGACTAGGACGACGACGACGACGACTAGGACGACGACGACGACGACTAGGACGACGACGACGACGACTAGGACGACGACGACGACGACTAGGACGACGACGACGACGACTAGGACGACGACGACGACGACTAGGACGACGACGACGACGACTAGGACGACGACGACGACGACTAGGACGACGACGACGACGACTAGGACGACGACGACGACGACTAGGACGACGACGACGACGACTAGGACGACGACGACGACGACTAGGACGACGACGACGACGACTAGGACGACGACGACGACGACTAGGACGACGACGACGACGACTAGGACGACGACGACGACGACTAGGACGACGACGACGACGACTAGGACGACGACGACGACGACTAGGACGACGACGACGACGACTAGGACGACGACGACGACGACTAGGACGACGACGACGACGACTAGGACGACGACGACGACGACTAGGACGACGACGACGACGACTAGGACGACTAGACGACTAGGACGACGACTAGGTCGACTAGGACGACGACTAGGACGACTAGGACGACGACTAGGACGACTAGGACGACGACTAGGACGACTAGGACGACGACTAGGACGACTAGGACGACTAGGACGTCTAGGACGACGACTAGGACGTCTAGGACGACGACTAGGACGACTAGGACGACGACTAGGACGACTAGGACGACGACTAGGACGACTAGGACGACGACTAGGACGACTTGGACGACGACTAGGACGACTAGGACGACGACTAGGACGACTAGGACGACGACTAGGACGACTAGGACGACGACTAGGACGACTAGGACGACGACTAGGACGACTAGGACGACTAGGACGTCTAGGACGGCGACTAGGACGACTAGGACGACGACTAGGACGACTAGGACGACGACTAGGACGACTAGGACGACGACTAGGACGACTAGGACGACGACTAGGACGACTAGGACGACGACTAGGACGACGACTAGGACGACTAGGACGACGACTAGGACGACTAGGACGACGACTAGGACGACTAGGACGACGACTAGGACGACTAGGACGACGACTAGGACGACTTGGACGACGACTAGGACGACTAGGACGACGACTAGGACGACTAGGACGACGACTAGGACGACTAGGACGACGACTAGGACGACTAGGACGACGACTAGGACGACTAGGACGACGACTAGGACGACGACTAGGACGACTAGACGACCTAGGACGACTAGGACGACGACTAGGACGACTAGGACGACGACTAGGACGACTAGGACGACGACTAGGACGACTAGGACGACGACTAGGACGACCAGGACGACGACTAGGACGACTAGGACGACGACTAGGACGACTAGGACGACGACTAGGACGACGACGACGACTAGGACGACGACGACGACTAGACGACTAGGACGACGACGACGACTAGGACGACGACGACGACTAGGACGACGACGACGACTAGGACGACGACGACGACTAGGACGACGACGACGACTAGGACGACGACGACGACTAGGACGACGACGACGACTAGGACGACGACGACGACTAGGACGACGACGACGACTAGGACGACGACGACGACTAGGACGACGACGACGACTAGGACGACGACGACGACTAGGACGACGACGACGACTAGGACGACGACGACGACTAGGACGACGACGACGACTAGGACGACGACGACGACGACTAGGACGACGACGACGACTAGGACGACGACGACGACTAGGACGACGACGACGACTAGGACGACGACGACGACTTGGACGACGACGACGACTAGGACGACGACGACGACTAGGACGACGACGACGACTAGGACGACGACGACGACTAGGACGACGACGACGACTAGGACGACGACGACGACTAGGACGACGACGACGACTAGGACGACGACGACGACTAGGACGACGACGACGACTAGGACGACGACGACGACTAGGACGACGACGACGACTAGGACGACGACGACGACTAGGACGACGACGACGACTAGGACGACGACGACGACGACGACTAGGACGACGACTAGGACGACGACTAGGACGACGACTAGGACGACGACTAGGACGACGACTAGGACGACGACTAGGACGACGACTAGGACGACGACGACGACGACTAGGACGACGACGACGACGACTAGGACGACGACGACGACGACTAGGACGACGACGACGACGACTAGGACGACGACGACGACGACTAGGACGACGACGACGACGACTAGGACGACGACGACGACGACTAGGACGACGACGACGACGACGACTAGGACGACGACGACGACGACTAGGACGACGACGACGACGACTAGGACGACGACGACGACGACTAGGACGACGACGACGACGACTAGGACGACGACGACGACTAGGACGACGACGACGACGACTAGGACGACGACGACGACGACTAGGACGACGACGACGACGACTAGGACGACGACGACGACGACTAGGACGACGACGACGACGACTAGGACGACGACGACGACGACTAGGACGACGACGACGACTAGGACGACGACGACGACTAGGACGACGACGACGACTAGGACGACGACGACGACTAGGACGACGACGACGACGACTAGGACGACGACGACGACGACTAGGACGACGACGACGACGACTAGGACGACGACGACGACGACTAGGACGACGACGACGACGACTAGGACGACGACGACGACGACTAGGACGACGACGACGACGACTAGGACGACGACGACGACGACTAGGACGACGACGACGACGACTAGGACGACGACGACGACCACTAGGACGACGACGACGACCACTAGGACGACGACGACGACCACTAGGACGACGACGACGACCACTAGGACGACGACGACGACGACTAGGACGACGACGACGACGACTAGGTCGACGACGACGACGACTAGGACGACGACGACGACGACTAGGACGACGACGACGACGACTAGGACGACGACGACGACGACTAGGACGACGACGACGACGACTAGGACGACGACGACGACGACTAGGACGACGACGACGACGACTAGGACTAGGACGACGACGACTAGGACTAGGACGACGACGACTAGGACGACGACGACGACGACTAGGACGACGACGACGACGACTAGGACGACGACGACGACGACTAGGTCGACGACGACGACGACTAGGACGACGACGACGACGACTGGGACGACGACGACGACGACTAGGACGACGACGACGACGACTAGGACGACGACGACGACGACTAGGACGACGACGACGACGACTAGGACTAGGACGACGACGACTAGGACTAGGACGACGACGACTAGGACGACGACGACGACGACTAGGACGACGACGACGACGACTAGGACGACGACGACGACGACTAGGACGACGACGACGACGACTAGGACGACGACGACGACGACTAGGACGACGACGACGACGACTAGGACGACGACGACGACGACTAGGACGACGACGACGACGACTAGGACGACGACGACGACGACTAGGACGACGACGACGACGACTAGGACGACGACGACGACGACTAGGACGACGACGACGACGACTAGGACGACGACGACGACGACTAGGACGACGACGACGACGACTAGGACGACGACGACGACGACTAGGACGACGACGACGACGACTAGGACGACGACGACGACGACTAGGACGACGACGACGACGACTAGGACGACGACGACGACGACTAGGACGACGACGACGACGACTAGGACGACGACGACGACGACTAGGACGACGACGACGACGACTAGGACGACGACGACGACGACTAGGACGACGACTAGGACGACTAGGACGACGACTAGGACGACTAGGACGACGACTAGGACGACTAGGACGACGACTAGGACGACTAGGACGACGACTAGGACGACTAGGACGACGACTAGGACGACTAGGACGACGACTAGGACGACTTGGACGACGACTAGGACGACTAGGACGACGACTAGGACGACTAGGACGACGACTAGGACGACTAGGACGACGACTAGGACGACTAGGACGACGACTAGGACGACTAGGACGACGACTAGGACGACTAGGACGACGACTAGGACGACTAGGACGACGACTAGGACGACTAGGACGACGAGTAGGACGACTAGGACGACGACTAGGACGACTAGGACGACGACTAGGACGACTAGGACGACGACTAGGACGACTAGGACGACGACTAGGACGACTAGGACGACGACTAGGACGACTAGGACGACGACTAGGACGACTAGGACGACGACTAGGACGACTAGGACGACGACTGGGACGACTAGGACGACGACTAGGACGACTAGGACGACGACTAGGACGACTAGGACGACGACTAGGACGACTAGGACGACGACTAGGACGACTAGGACGACGACTAGGACGACTAGGACGACGACTAGGACGACTAGGACGACGACTAGGACGACTAGGACGACGACTAGGACGACTAGGACGACGACTAGGACGACTAGGACGACGACTAGGACGACTAGGACGACGACTAGGACGACTAGGACGACGACTAGGACGACTAGGACGACGACTAGGACGACTAGGACGACGACTAGGACGACTAGGACGACGACTAGGACGACTAGGACGACGACTAGGACGACTAGGACGACGACTAGGACGACTAGGACGACGACTAGGACGACAAGGACGACGACTAGGACGACTAGGACGACGACTAGGACGACTAGGACGACGACTAGGGCGACTAGGACGACGACTAGGACGACTAGGACGACGACTAGGGCGACTAGGACGACGACTAGGACTAGGACGACGACGACGACTAGGACGACGACGACGACTTGGACGACGACGACGACTAGGACGACGACGACGACTTGGACGACGACGACGACTAGGACGACGACGACGACTAGGACGACGACGACGACTAGGACGACGACGACGACTAGGACGACGACGACGACTAGGACGACGACGACGACTAGGACGACGACGACGACTAGGACGACGACGACGACTAGGACGACGACGACGACTAGGACGACGACGACGACTAGGACGACGACGACGACTAGGACGACGACGACGACTAGGACGACGACGACGACTAGGACGACGACGACGACTAGGACGACGACGACGACTAGGACGACTAGGACGACGACGACGACTAGGACGACGACGACGACTAGGACGACGACGACGACGACGACGACTAGGACGACGACGACGACTAGGACGACGACGACGACTAGGACGACGACGACGACTAGGACGACGACGACGACTAGGACGACGACGACGACTAGGACGACGACGACGACTAGGACGACGACGACGACTAGGACGACGACGACGACTAGGACGACGACGACGACTAGGACGACGACGACGACTAGGACGACGACGACGACTAGGACGACGACGACGACTAGGACGACGACGACGACTAGGACGACGACGACGACGACTAGGACGACTAGGACGACGACTAGGACGACTAGGACGACGACTAGGACGACTAGGACGACGACTAGGACGACTAGGACGACGACTAGGACGACTAGGACGACGACTAGGACGACTAGGACGACGACTAGGACGACTAGGACGACGACTAGGACGACTAGGACGACGACGACGACTAGGACGACGACGACGACTAGGACGACGACGACGACTAGGACGACGACGACGACTAGGACGACGACGACGACTAGGACGACGACGACGACTAGGACGACGACGACGACTAGGACGACGACGACGACTAGGACGACGACGACGACTAGGACGACGACGACGACTAGGACGACG
The DNA here is from genome assembly GCA_963855975.1 of Andrena chrysosceles. Classification (NCBI taxonomy): domain Eukaryota; kingdom Metazoa; phylum Arthropoda; class Insecta; order Hymenoptera; family Andrenidae; genus Andrena; species Andrena chrysosceles. Next base: position 73,688 of record CAWLCU010000650.1, on the reverse strand, counting down.
ACGACGACTAGGACGACGACGACGACTAGGACGACGACGACGACTAGGACGACGACGACGACGACTAGGACGACGACGACGACGACTAGGACGACGACGACGACGACTAGGACGACGACGACGACGACTAGGACGACGACGACGACGACTAGGACGACGACGACGACGACTAGGACGACGACGACGACGACTAGGACGACGACGACGACGACTAGGACGACGACGACGACGACTAGGACGACGACGACGACGACTAGGACGACGACGACGACGACTAGGACGACGACGACGACTAGGACGACGACGACGACGACTAGGACGACGACGACGACTAGGACGACGACGACTAGGACGACGACGACGACTAGGACGACGACGACGACGACTAGGACGACGACTAGGACGACTAGGACGACGACTAGGACGACTAGGACGACGACTAGGACGACTAGGACGACGACGACGACGACTAGGACGACGACGACGACGACTAGGACGACGACGACGACGACTAGGACGACGACGACGACGACTAGGACGACGACGACGACGACTAGGACGACGACGACGACGACGACGACTAGGACGACGACGACGACGACTAGGACGACGACGACGACTAGGACGACGACGACGACTAGGACGACGACGACGACTAGGACGACGACGACGACTAGGACGACGACGACTAGGACGACGACGACTAGGACGACGACGACGACTAGGACGACGACGACGACTAGGACGACGACGACGACTAGGACGACGACGACGACTAGGACGACGACGACGACTAGAACGACGACGACGACTAGGACGACGACGACGACTAGGACGACGACGACGACTAGGACGACGACGACGACGACTAGGACGACGACGACGACGACTAGGACGACGACGACGACGACTAGGACGACGACGACGACTAGGACGACGACGACGACGACTAGGACGACGACGACGACGACTAGGACGACGACGACGACGACTAGGACGACGACGACGACGCCTAGGACGACGACGACGACGACTAGGACGACGACGACGACGACTAGGACGACGACGACGACGACTAGGACGACGACGACGACGACTAGGACGACGACGACGACCACTAGGACGACGACGACGACCACTAGGACGACGACGACGACCACTAGGACGACGACGACGACGACTAGGACGACGACGACGACGACTAGGACGACGACGACGACGACGACTAGGACGACGACGACGACGACGACTAGGACGACGACGACGACGACTAGGACGACGACGACGACGACTAGGACGACGACGACGACGACTAGGACGACGACGACGACGACTAGGACGACGACGACGACTAGGACGACGACGACGACGACTAGGACGACGACGACGACGACTAGGACGACGACGACGACGACTAGGACGACGACGACGACGACTAGGACGACGACGACGACGACTAGGACGACGACGACGACGACTAGGACGACGACGACGACGACTAGGACGACGACGACGACGACTAAGACGACGACGACGACGACTAGGACGACGACGACGACGACTAGGACGACGACGACGACGACTAGGACGACGACGACGACGACTAGGACGACGACGACGACGACTAGGACGACTAGGACGACTAGGACGACGACTAGGTCGACTAGGACGACGACTAGGACGACTAGGACGACGACTAGGACGACTAGGACGACGACTAGGACGACTAGGACGACGACTAGGACGACTAGGACGACTAGGACGACTAGAACGACGACTAGGACGACTAGGACGACGACTAGGACGACTAGGACGACGACTAGGACGACTAGGACGACGACTAGGACGACTTGGACGACGACTAGGACGACTAGGACGACGACTAGGACGACTAGGACGACGACTAGGACGACTAGGACGACGACTAGGACGACTAGGACGACGACTAGGACGACTAGGACGACGACTAGGACGACTAGGACGACTAGGACGTCTAGGACGACGACTAGGACGACTAGGACGACGACTAGGACGACGACTAGGACGACTAGGACGACGACTAGGACGACTAGGACGACGACTAGGACGACTAGGACGACGACTAGGACGACGACTAGGACGACTAGGACGACGACTAGGACGACTAGGACGACGACTAGGACGACTAGGACGACGACTAGGACGACTTGGACGACGACTAGGACGACTAGGACGACGACTAGGACGACTAGGAGGACGACTAGGACGACTAGGACGACGACTAGGACGACTAGGACGACGACTAGGACGACTAGGACGACGACTAGGACGACTAGGACGACGACTAGGACGACTAGGACGACGACTAGGACGACTAGGACGACGACTAGGACGACTAGGACGACGACTAGGACGACTAGGACGACGACTAGGACGACTAGGACGACGACTAGGACGACTAGGACGACGACTAGGACGACTAGGACGACGACTAGGACGACTAGGACGACGACTAGGACGACTAGGACGACGACTAGGACGACTAGGACGACGACTAGGACGACTAGGACGACGACTAGGACGACTAGGACGACGACTAGGACGACTAGGACGACGACTAGGACGACTAGGACGACGACTAGGACGACTAGGACGACGACTAGGACGACTAGGACGACGACTAGGACGACCAGGACGACGACTAGGACGACCAGGACGACGACTAGGTCGACTAGGACGACGACTAGGACGACTAGGACGACGACTAGGACGACTAGGACGACGACTAGGACGACTAGGACGACGACTAGGACGACTAGGACGACGACTAGGACGACTAGGACGACGACTAGGACGACTAGGACGACGACTAGGGCGACTAGGACGACGACTAGGGCGACTAGGACGACGACTAGGACGACGACTAGGACGACGACTAGGACGACGACTAGGACGACGACTAGGACGACGACTAGGACGACGGCTAGGACGACGGCTAGGACGACGGCTAGAACGACGGCTAGGACGATGGCTAGGACGACGGCTAGGACGACGGCTAGGACGACGACTAGGACGACGACTAGGACGACGACTAGGACGACGACTAGGACGACGACTAGGACGACGACTAGGACGACGACTAGGACGACGGCTAGGACGGCGGCTAGGACGATGGCTAGGACGGCGGCTAGGACGACGGCTAGGACGACGGCTAGGACGACGGCTAGGACGGCGGCTAGGACGGCGGCTAGGACGGCGGCTAGGACGGCGGCTAGGACGACGGCTAGGACGACGGCTAGGACGACGGCTAGGACGACGGCTAGAACGACGGCTAGGACGATGGCTAGGACGACGGCTAGGACGACGGCTAGGACGACGACTAGGACGACGACTAGGGCGACGACTAGGGCGACGACTAGGACGACGATTAGGACGACGACGAGGACGACAACTAGGGCGACTACTAGGGCGACGAATAGGGCGACGACTAGGGCGACGAATAGGGCGACGAATAGGGCGACGACTAGGGCGACGACTAGAGCGACGACTAGGGCGACGACTAGGGCGACGACTAGGGCGACGACTAGGACGACGACTAGGACGACGACTAGGACGACGACTAGGACGACGACTAGGACGACGACTAGGGCGACGACTAGGGCGACGACTAGGACGACGACTAGGACGACGACTAGGACGACGACTAGGGCGACGACTAGGGCGACGACGTGGGCGACGACTAGGGCGACGACTAGGGCGACGACTAGGGCGACGACTAGGGCGACGACTAGGGCGACGACTTGGGCGACGACTAGGGCGACGACTAGGACGACGACTAGGACGACGACTAGGACGACGACTAGGACGACGACTAGGACGACGACTAGGACGACGACTAGGACGACGACTAGGACGACGACTAGGACGACGACTAGGACGACGACTAGGACGACGACTAGGACGACGACTAGGACGACGACTAGGACGACGACTAGGACGACGACTAGGACGACGACTAGGACGACGACTAGGACGACGACTAGGACGACGACTAGGCCGACGACTAGGAAGACGACTAGGACGACGACTAGGACGACGACTAGGACGACGGCTAGGACGACGGCTAGGACGACGGCTAGGACGGCGGCTAGGACGGCGGCTAGGACGGCGGCTAGGACGACGACTAGGGCGACGACTAGGGCGACGACTAGGGCGACGACTAGGGCGACGACTAGGGCGACGACTAGGGCGACGACTAGGGCGACGACTAGGGCGACGACAAGGGCGACGACAAGGGCGACGACTAGGGCGACGACTAGGGCGACGACTAGGGCGACGAATAGGGCGACGAATAGGACGACGAATAGGACGACGAATAGGACGACGAATAGGACGACGAATAGGACGACGACTAGGACGACGACTAGGACGACGACTAGGACGACGACTAGGACGACGACTAGGACGACGACTAGGACGACGACTAGGACGACGACTAGGACGACGACTAGGACGACGACTAGGACGACGACTAGGACGACGACTAGGACGACGACTAGGACGACGGCTAGGACGACGGCTAGGACGACGGCTAGGACGACGGCTAGGACGGCGGCTAGGACGACGGCTAGGACGGCGGCTAGGACGACGGCTAGGACGACGGCTAGGACGGCGGCTAGGACGGCGGCTAGGACGGCGGCTAGGACGGCGGCTAGGACGACGGCTAGAACGACGGCTAGGACGACGGCTAGGACGACGGCTAGGACGACGGCTAGGACGACGGCTAGGACGACGACTAGGACGACGACTAGGGCGACGACTAGGGCGACGACTAGGACGACGATTAGGACGACGACGAGGACGACGACTAGGGCGACGACTAGGGCGACGACTAGGGCGACGACTAGGGCGACGACTAGGGCGACGACTAGGGCGACGACTAGGGCGACGACTAGGGCGACGACTAGGGCGACGACAAGGGCGACGACAAGGGCGACGACTAGGGCGACGACTAGGGCGACGACTAGCTCGACGACTAGGGCGACGACTAGGGCGACGACTAGGGCGACGACTAGCTCGACGACTAGGGCGACGACTAGGGCGACGACTAGGGCGACGACTAGGGCGACGACTAGGGCGACGACTAGGGCGTCGACTAGGGCGACGACTAGGGCGACGACTAGGGCGACGACTAGGACGACGAATAGGACGACGAATAGGACGACGAATAGGACGACGAATAGGACGACGAATAGGACGACGAATAGGACGACGAATAGGAAGACGAATAGGACGACGAATAGGACGACGAATAGGACGACGAATAGGACGACGAATAGGACGACGAATAGGACGACGAATAGGACGACGAATAGGACGACGAATAGGACGACGAATAGGACGACGACTAGGACGACGACTAGGACGACGAATAGGACGACGACTACGGCGACCTGCAACGACTGCAACGACTATTGCTACCTACTATTTATTAAATTGTTACCTACTATTTATTAAATTGTTACCTACTATTTATTAAATTGTTTCCAACTATTTATTAAATTGTTACCTACTATTTATTAAATTGTTACGTACAATATATTAAATTGTTATCTACTATTTATTAAATTGTTACCTACAATTTATTAAATTGTTACATACTATTTATTAAAATGCTACTTACTATTTATTAAATTGCTACTTACAATTTATTAAATTGCTACTTACTATTTATTAAATTGCTACTTACTATTTATTAAATTGCTACTTACTATTTATTAAATTGCTTCTTGCTATTTATTAAATTGCTACTTACTATTTATTAAATTGCTACTTACTATTGATTAAATTGCTACTTACTATTTATTAAATGGCTACTTATTATTTATTATATTGCTCCTTACTATTTATTAAATTGTTACCCACTATTTATTAAATTGTTACCTACTATTTATTAAATTGTTACCTACTATTTATTAAATTGTTACCTACTATTTATTAAATTGTTACATACTATTTATTAAATTGTTACCTACTATTTATTAAATTGTAACCTACTATTTATTAAATTGTTACCTACTATATATTAAATTGTTACCTTCTGTTTATTAAAATGTTACCTACTATTTATTAAATTGTTACCTACTATTTATTAAATTGTTAATTACTATTTATTAAATTGTTAATTACTATTTATTAAATTGTTACTTACTATTTATTAAATTGTTACTTACTATTCATTAAATTGTTACTTACTATTTATTAAATTGCTACTTACTGTTTATTAAATTGCTACTTACAATTTATTAAACTGCTACTTACTATTTATTAAATTGCTACTTACTATTTATTAAATTGCTACTTACTATTTATTAAATTGCTACTTACTATTTATTAAATTGCTTCTTACTATTTATTAAATTGCTACTTACTATTTATTAAATTGCTACTTACTATTTATTAAATTGCTACTTACTATTTATTAAATGGCTACTTACTATTTATTAAATTGTTACATACTATTTATTAAGTGGCTACTTACTATTTATTAAAATGTTACCTACTATTTATTAAATTTGTTACCTACTATTTATTAAATTGCTACCTACTATTTATTAAATTGCTACCTACTGTTTATTAAATTGTTACCTACTATTTATTAAATTGTTTCCAACTATTTATTAAATTGTTACCTACTATTTATTAAATTGTTACGTACTATTTATTAAATTGTTACCTACTGTTTATTAAATTGTTACCTAGTATTTATTAAATTGTTACCTTCTATTTATTAAATTGTTACCTACTATTTATTAAATTGTTACCTACTATTTATTAAATTGTTACATACAATTTATTAAATTGTTACTTACTATTTATTAAATTGTTACTTACTATTTATTAAATTGTTACCTACTATTTATTAAATGGCTACCTACTATTTATTAAATTGTTACCTACTATTTATTAAATTGTTACTTACAATTTATTAAATTGCTACTTACTATTTATTAAATTGCTACTCACTATTTATTAAATTGCTACTTACTATTTATTAAATTGTTACTTACTATTTATTAAATTGTTACTTACTATTTATTAAATTGCTACTTTCTATTTATTAAATTGCTACTTACAATTTATTAAATTGCTACTTACTATTTATTAAATTGCTACTTACTATTTATTAAATTGCTACATACTATTTATGAAATTGCTACTTACTATTTATTAAATTGCTACCTACTATTTATTAAATTGCTACTTACTATTTATTAAATTGTTACCTACTATTTATTAAATTGTTTCCAACTATTTATTAAATTGTTACCTACTATTTATTAAATTGTTACGTACTATTTATTAAATTGTTACTTACTATTTATTAAATTGTTAATTACTATTTATTAAATTGTTAATTACTATTTATTAAATTGTTACTTACAATTTATTAAATTGCTACTTACTATTTATTAAATTGCCACTCACTATTTATTAAATTGCTACTTACTATTTATTAAATTGTTACTTACTATTTATTAAATTGTTACTTACAATTTATTAAATTGCTACTTACTATTTATTAAATTGCTACTCACTATTTATTAAATTGCTACTTACTATTTATTAAATTGTTACTTACTATTTATTAAATTGTTACTTACTATTTATTAAATTGTTACTTACTATTTATTAAATTGCTACTTACTATTTATTAAATTGCTACCTACTATTTATTAAATTGTTACCTACTATTTATTAAATTGTTACCTACTATTTATTAAATGGCTACCTACTATTTATTAAATTGTTTCTTACTATTTATTAAATTTTTAATTACTATTTATTAAATTGTTAATTACTATTTATTAAATTGTTACTTACAATTTATTAAATTGCTACTTACTATTTATTAAATTGCTATTCACTATTTATTAAATTGCTACTTACTATTTATTAAATTGTTACTTACTATTTATTAAATTGTTACTTACTATTTATTAAATTGTTACTTACTATTTATTAAATTGTTACTTACTATTTATTAAATTGCTACTTTCTATTTATTAAATTGCTACTTACAATTTATTAAATTGCTACTTACTATTTATTAAATTGCTACTTACTATTTATTAAATTGCTACATACTATTTATGAAATTGCTACTTACTATTTATTAAATTGCTACCTACTATTTATTAAATTGCTACTTACTATTTATTAAATTGTTACCTACTATTTATTAAATTGTTTCCAACTATTTATTAAATTGTTACCTACTATTTATTAAATTGCTACCTACTATTTATTAAATTGTTACCTACTATTTATTAAATTGTTTCCAACTATTTATTAAATTGTTACCTACTATTTATTAAATTGTTCCGTACAATATATTAAATTGTTATCTACTATTTATTAAATTGTTACCTACTATTTATTAAATTGTTACCTACTATTTATTAAATTGTTACCTACTACTTATTAAATTGTTAACTACTATTTATTAAATTGCTACTCACTATTTATTAAATTGCTACTTACTATTTATTAAATTGTTACTTACTATTTATTAAATAGTTACTTACTATTTATTATATTGTTACTTACTATTTATTAAATTGCTACTTACTATTTATTAAATTGCTACTTACTATTTATTAAATTGCTACTTACTATTTATTAAATTGCTACTTACTATTTATTAAATTGCTTCTTACTATTTATTAAATTGCTACTTACTATTTATTAAATTGCTACTTACTATTTATTAAATTGCTACTTACTATTTATTAAATGGCTACTTACTATTAATTAAATTGTTACATACTATTTATTAAGTGGCTACTTACTATTTATTAAATTGTTAATTACTATTTATTAAATTGTTACTTACTATTTATTAATTTGTTACCCACTATTTATTAAATTGTTAGCTATTATTTATTAAATTGTTACCTACTATTTATTAAATTGTTACGTACAATATATTAAATTGTTATCTACTATTTATTAAATTGTTACCTACTATTTATTAAATTGTTACCTACTATTTATTAAATTGTTACCTACTACTTATTAAATTGTTAACTACTATTTATTAAATTGCTACTCACTATTTATTAAATTGCTACTTACTATTTATTAAATTGTTACTTACTATTTATTAAATAGTTACTTACTATTTATTAAATTGCTACTTACTATTTATTAAATTGCTTCTTACTATTTATTAAATTGCTACTTACTATTTATTAAATTGCTACTTACTATTTATTAAATTGCTACTTACTATTTATTAAATGGCTACTTACTATTAATTAAATTGTTACATACTATTTATTAAGTGGCTACTTACTATTTATTAAATTGTTAATTACTATTTATTAAATTGTTACTTACTATTTACTAATTTGTTACCCACTATTTATTAAATTGCTACCTACTGTTTATTAAATTGTTACCTACTATTTATTAAATTGTTTCCAACTATTTATTAAATTGTTACCTACTATTTATTAAATTGTTACGTACTATTTATTAAATTGTTACCTACTGTTTATTAAATTGTTACCTAGTATTTATTAAATTGTTACCTTCTATTTATTAAATTGTTACCTACTATTTATTAAATTGTTACCTACTATTTATTAAATTGTTACATACAATTTATTAAATTGTTACTTACTATTTATTAAATTGTTACTTACTATTTATTAAATTGTTACTTAATATTTATTAAATTGTTACTCCCTATTTATTAAATTGTTTCTTACTTTTTATTAAATTGTTAATTACTATATATTAAATTGTTAATTACTATTTATTAAATTGTTACTTACAATTTATTAAATTGCTACTTACTATTTATTAAATTGCTATTCACTATTTATTAAATTGCTACTTACTATTTATTAAATTGTGTGATGTATGAACGGCAAATTAGGGAACTGTGTATCCATTAGCGACGCGAAGGTAACTAAGAGAGTGGGGAGCAGTAGCTCAGGAACCGGCATGAGCAGTAGACGTTTGTACGACAGTAAAATATACATATATCAATTAATTATTAATATACTACACTTAGTATATAACCCGCAGAACACCACAATTCTGGCGACGAGGTCATTTTGAACTCACTAGTAACACAGTTGATATAGTATACGGAAATAAAGTTATATGTAAACGAAAAGGTGTGCTGCGAATACGTAACGCGTGAATGGTGCAACAGAATAGTGAAGAACAGGAAAGTGCCAGAAGTGTTAAATACGAATGTCGGACAGTAACGAGGAACCCATTGATTATACGACAACGGCGTGGATTTATAATTTAAAAAAAAACACAAATAATAAAAATCCTAACGCGAGTACAAGTAAGCTTCAACGAAAATCGTAGCATAGACGAGCTACGTAAAATTCTTCGTGCGCATATTGCCGAAGTAAACAAAGCAGGAGGACAAAAGGAGGACAATTTGGAAAACAGAAACGAGGTGTTAAAGGTAACGCACACAATGGTCGAAAGCACCAGTACAAAATTAGAATTTTACCTGGGAAAAGATGACTGGGAAACATATACGGAGAGACTAGAATTATATTTTATAGCACACGATATTAAGGAAGAGAAACAAACTGCAGTATTGTTGACGAAAATAAGCCCCGAAACCTATAAATTAGTTCGCGATTTGTGTGCACCGCATAAACCGAGTACAAAATCATTCGCTGACATCGTAAAATTATTACAAGATCATTTGAGTCCCAAGCCATCAGAGACGATGGAAAGATGCAAGTTTTATCAAGCTCAACAAGCGGAAACAGAATCAGTAGCAGAATTTACTGCAAGACTAAAAAGCCTGTCAATAAATTGTAATTTTAGCGACGCATCAATAGCATTACGTGACCAATTAGTGTGTGGACTCAAAAACCATGACATAAAAACTGCGCTGTTTCGAGAAGATAAGCTAACATGCGATACAGCCTACAAAATCGCAACCGCGATGGAAGCAGCTGAGAAAAATGCGGTACTGACTAACAAATTAAGCGGAGAACCAACGGAACAAGCCAATGTAAATATGATACAAGGAAAATCAAAATCAGGTAACTGGCAAGGGAATTCAAGCACAAGGGGAAAAGGTACGGGGTATGACAATAGACGAGGACAACGATACAACAATACGCGTCCCATAAACAGAGGAAGCCGAACGACGAGCAACGGCGTAAGAGCACAGAATACAAGAAGTTCATCGTGTTATTGTTGCGGAAAGGCGAACCACTGGGCGAGAGATTGCTACCATCGTTTCAATACATGCAACGTGTGTAAACGAAAAGGACACCTGGAAGCGGTATGCCATTCGCAGAAAGAAGCAGTCCAACATTTTGGGCAGAAAGAGACCGAGGCAGAAGATCATCAGGAAGAAGAGGCAACGTACGATTTCTTCATGGTGGACGGTGACAAAGGATCACGGAAAGCTATGGTCAGTAGCATAGAAACTGTAAACGAAAATTTAGAAGCGGATCCAATGTATTTAAATTTGTTAGTAAATGGTAAGAATTTAGAAATGGAAGTAGACACAAGGACGTACTTGACAATAATTTCAAAAGATGATAAAAATAAATTCTTTCCATTGATCGAAATGAAACCAATGATAAATCCATTAAAAGCGTACGGCAAAGTTCCATTAGAACATGAAGGGGTCCTAGAGAATTTAAACGTAAAGTTAGGAGCTCGGGAGGCTACACTACGGATAGTAGTTATGAAAAACAAAGGTCCGATGTTAATAGGTAGACAATGGCTAAAAGTCTTTGGACTATGGCCATTGCCATTGAAGTTAAATGACCAATTCAGCTATTGTAACAAAATTGATTTAGAAAGCGCATCGAAAATATTTCCGAAGAAATTTCCGAAATTGTTTGGCGACGGGCCGGGTTTATATAACAAGGGAATGCTCAAACTAGTACTAAAAGAAGATGCACAGCCAGTGGCCCTTAAGGCAAGACATTTGCCATTTGCGTTAAAGAGTAAGGTTGAGGAGGAAATTGATAGACTGGTCAAGTTGGGGCATCTTCAGAAAGTCGAAGTGAGCGAATGGGTTACGCCGATAGTACCTGTGATAAAATCTGACATGAGAGTTAGAATCTGCGGTAATTTTAAATTAACGATAAATCCGTGGTTAGTAAGAGATCGACACCCGATACCGTTAATCGATGAAATTTTTATGGCGCTGCGTAACGGCAAAAGTTTCTCGCAAATCGATTTAGAACATGCATACATGCAGATCCCGGTAGAGGAAAGCAGTCGGAAGTATTTAACAATAATAACGCATAAGGGTCTTTATAGGTACACAAAAATGACGGAGGGTATCGCGTCGGGGCCGGGAGATTTCCAGCGGAAAATCGAGCAATGCCTAGCAGGAATTGATGGCGTGATCCCATATTTAGACAATATATATTGTACAGCTAGAAATGATGAAGATCATTTAAAAACACTCTATGCGGTATTTGAGCGCCTCGAAGATAGCGGGTTTAAGGTAAATATTAAGAAGTGTGAATTCTTCAAAGAGCGCTTAGACATTCTCGGGTTTGTAATTGACAAAGACGGATTACACAAATCCAAGACGAAAATTAAAGCAATGCTGGAGGCGCCGACGCCGACAAATAAAAAACAATTAGATTCATTTCTAGGCTTAATTACATATTATGCGAGATTTTTACCAGATAGTGCTGGAAAATTAAAACCACTTTACGAGTGTACGAAAACAGATAACTTTAGATGGACAAAAGAGTGTACAAACGCATTCGAGTGGGTTAAGGCAGAATTAACATCGTCGCGCGTGCTGGCGCATTTCGACCCGAATGAAGAAATTATTTTATCATGCGACGCATCGGCGTATGGATTAGCAGCGATACTGTCTCATCGATATAAAGACAAGACAGAGAAACCAATAGCTTATGCATCTAAAGTAATACCGGAGAAAGAATTGAATCGAGCAATTATTGATAAGGAAGCCAGCGCGATCGTATTCGGTTTCAAAAAATTTTATAATTACATTTATGGGAAAGAAATAACACTAAGAACCGATCACAAACCATTAGTTTTTATCTTTGGCCATAAGCAAGAAATTCCATTGACAGTAACGAGTCGATTGCAAAGATGGGCATATTTCCTTTCTAGATTTTCGTATAAAATACAATATATCCGCTCGGAGCAGAATGGTAACTGTGATGCACTCTCACGACTTCCAATTGACGATTCAACTTCGATATTTCACCAAGAATTTACAGCAATAAATTATATTATGGAAACGTTGGACACATTAAACGCGGCGGAGATTGCAAAAGAAACAAAACGTGATATGGTACTAAGCAAAATTGTGCGGTATGTAAAAGGCACGTGGCCGAGAGCGAATGAACTATGTAACGATGAACAAAAATTTTATGCGAAACGAGACGAGTTAGTTATTGAAAAAGAATGTTTATTGTGGGGATACAGGGTGGTAGTCCCAGAATCAGTGAAAGTAAAAGTGCTGCAAGAATTACATGCATCGCATTTTGACATAGTAAAAATGAAAATGATGGCCAGATCATATGTGTGGTGGCCAAACATAGACAGCGACATCGAAAAAGTGGCGGCATCATGTAAAATATGTGCACAAGAGAGTAAGAAGCCTCCGAGTGTTCCGTTAACACCGTGGCCGTATCCGGATAAAGCGTGGAGTAGAATTCATTCTGACTTTTTAGGTCCATTCCATGGCCAGATGTTTATGTTAGTTATTGACGCTTATTCGAAGTGGCCGGAAATTGTTAATATGCACAAGTGCACCCAGGTACCGAAAGTTCTGGAAGCGTTTAAGAAAATATTAGCGCGATTTGGCTTACCAAGACATTTAGTCACTGATAATGGAACTCAATATACAAGTGTAGAATTTCAAAGCTTTTGTAAACATAACGGTATTAAGCAAAGTTACACAGCACCACACCATCCTGCGACGAATGGTGCAGCTGAGAATTTTGTAGGAATATTTAAGAACAAAGTCGATAAAATTGTCAAAAGCGGTAAACCACTCGATGATGCGATAAATATCTTCTTATTTGACTATCGGTCAACAGAACATTGTACAACAGGTAGGACACCGGCGTATATGGTTTATAAGCGGGAATTACGAACGAAGTTTGACTTATTAATACCAGATGTGAATGACAATGTGATAGCCAAGCAGACGGCACAAGTAGCCGGAAAAAAAAGCAGTCGAAATGTTAATTTCCAGATTGGCGACACGGTGATGGTAGACGATTTTAGCGTACGTAATAGCAAGCGAAGACAAGGCACGATAGTCAAGAAAATGTCACCAGTTACATTTGGAGTAGAAATTGCACCGGGAAGAATCTGGAAACGGCATGTCGATCAGCTGATTCAGTTGGCTACGGAAAACCATAGCAAGGTGAGGGATAACGAGATAATTGCGAACGGAACGCCTAAAAGCTTACGTCGTTCCGAGCGATTAAAGAAAACGGTAGGATAAGAGTTAATTAAAAAGGGAGGAAGTTGTGATGTATGAACGGCAAATTAGGGAACTATGTATCCATTAGCGACGCGAAGGTAACTAAGAGAGTGGGGAGCAGTAGCTCAGGAACCGGCATGAGCAGTAGACGTTTGTACGACAGTAAAATATACATATATCAATTAATTATTAATATACTACACTTAGTATATAACCCGCAGAACACCACAAATTGTTACTTACTATTTATTAAATTGTTACTTACTATTTATTAAATTGTTACTTACTATTTATTAAATTGCTACATACTATTTATTAAATTGCTACTTACAATTTATTAAATTGCTACTTACTATTTATTAAATTGCTACTTACTATTTATGAAATTGCTACTTACTATTTATTAAATTGCTACCTACTATTTATTAAATTGCTACCTACTATTTATTAAATTGTTACCTACTATTTATTAAATTGTTTCCAACTATTTATTAAATTGTTACCTACTATTTATTAAATTGTTACGTACTATTTATTAAATTGTTACTTACTATTTATTAAATTGTTAATTACTATTTATTAAATTGTTAATTACTATTTATTAAATTGTTACTTACAATTTATTAAATTGCTACATACTATTTATTAAATTGCTACTCACTATTTATTAAATTGCTACTTACTATTTATTAAATTGTTACTTACTATTTATTAAATTGTTACTTACAATTTATTAAATTGCTACTTACTATTTATTAAATTGCTACTCACTATTTATTAAATTGCTACTTACTATTTATTAAATTGTTACTTACTATTTATTAAATTGTTACTTACTATTTATTAAATTGTTACTTACTATTTATTAAATTGCTACTTACTATTTATTAAATTGCTACCTACTATTTATTAAATTGTTACCTACTATTTATTAAATTGTTTCCAACTATTTCTTAAATTGTTACCTACTATTTATTAAATTGTTACGTACAATATATTAAATTGTTATCTACTATTTATTAAATTGTTACCTACTATTTATTAAATTGTTACCTACTATTTATTAAATTGTTACCTACTACTTATTAAATTGTTAACTACTATTTATTAAATTGCTACTCACTATTTATTAAATTGCTACTTACTATTTATTAAATTGTTACTTACTATTTATTAAATAGTTACTTACTATTTATTATATTGTTACATACTATTTATTAAATTGCTACTTACTATTTATTAAATTGCTACTTACTATTTATTAAATTGCTACTTACTATTTATTAAATTGCTACTTACTATTTATTAAATTGCTTCTTACTATTTATTAAATTGCTACTTACTATTTATTAAATTGCTACTTACTATTTATTAAATTGCTACTTACTATTTATTAAATGGCTACTTACTATTAATTAAATTGTTACATACTATTTATTAAGTGGCTACTTACTATTTATTAAATTGTTAATTACTATTTATTAAATTGTTACTTACTATTTATTAATTTGTTACCCACTATTTATTAAATTGTTAGCTACTATTTATTAAATTGTTACCTACTATTTATTAAATTGTTACCTACTATTTATTAAAATGTTACCTACAATTTATTAAATTGTTACCTACTATTTATTAATTTGTTACCTACTATTTATTAAATTGCTACTTACAATTTATTAAATTGCTACTTACTATTTATTAAATTGCTACTTACTATTTATTAAATTGCTACTTACTATTTATTAAATTGCTTCTTACTATTTATTAAATTGCTACTTACTATTTATTAAATTGCTACTTACTATTTATTAAATTGCTACTTACTATTTATTAAATTGTTACTTACTATTTATTAAATTGCTACTTACTATTTATTAAATTGCTACTTACTATTTATTAAATTGCTACTTACTATTTATTAAATGGCTACTTATTATTTATTATATTGCTCCTTACTATTTATTAAATTGTTACCCACTATTTATTAAATTGTTACCTACTATTTATTAAATTGTTACCTACTATTTATTAAATTGTTACCTACTATTTATTAAATTGTTACATACTATTAATTAAATTGTTACCTACTATTTATTAAATTGTTACCTACTATTTATTAAATTGTTACCTACTATATATTAAATTGTTAGCTACTATTAATTAAATTGTTACCTACTATTTATTAAATGGCTACCTACTATTTATTAAATTGTTACCTACTATTTATTAAATTGTTACCTACTATTTATTAAATTGTTACCTACTATTTATTAAATGGCTACCTACTATTTATTAAATTGTTTCTTACTATTTATTAAATTGTTAATTACTATTTATTAAATTGTTAATTACTATTTATTAAATTGTTAATTACTATTTATTAAATTGTTACTTACAATTTATTAAATTGCTACTTACTATTTATTAAATTGCTATTCACTATTTATTATATTGCTACTAACTATTTATTAAATTGTTACTTACTATTTATTAAATTGTTACTTACTATTTATTAAATTGTTACTTACTATTTATTAAATTGCTACTTTCTATTTATTAAATTGCTACTTACAATTTATTAAATTGCTACTTACTATTTATTAAATTGCTACTTACTATTTATTAAATTGCTACATACTATTTATGAAATTGCTACTTACTATTTATTAAATTGCTACCTACTATTTATTAAATTGCTACTTACTATTTATTAAATTGTTACCTACTATTTATTAAATTGTTTCCAACTATTTATTAAATTGTTACCTACTATTTATTAAATTGTTACGTACTATTTATTAAATTGTTACTTACTATTTATTAAATTGTTAATTACTATTTATTAAATTGTTAATTACTATTTATTAAATTGTTACTTACAATTTATTAAATTGCTACTTACTATTTATTAAATTGCTACTCACTATTTATTAAATTGCTACTTACTATTTATTAAATTGTTACTTACTATTTATTAAATTGTTACTTACAATTTATTAAATTGCTACTTACTATTTATTAAATTGCTACTCACTATTTATTAAATTGCTACTTACTATTTATTAAATTGCTACTTACTATTGATTAAATTGCTACTTACTATTTATTAAATGGCTACTTATTATTTATTATATTGCTCCTTACTATTTATTAAATTGTTACCCACTATTTATTAAATTGTTACCTACTATTTATTAAATTGTTACCTACTATTTATTAAATTGTTACCTACTACTTATTAAATTGTTACATACTATTTATTAAATTGTTACCTACTATTTATTAAATTGTTACCTACTATTTATTAAATTGTTACCTACTATATATTAAATTGTTACCTTCTGTTTATTAAAATGTTA
>CAWLCU010000650.1:47500-50000 GCA_963855975.1 Andrena chrysosceles | reverse complement strand
GTCGTCGTCCTAGTCGTCGTCGTCGTCCTAGTCGTCGTCGTCGTCGTCGTCCTAGTCGTCGTCGTCGTCCTCGTCCTCGTCCTCGTCGTCCTCGTCCTCGTCGTCCTCGTCGTCGTCGTCGTCGTCGTCCTAGTCGTCGTCGTCGTCCTAGTCGTCGTCGTCGTCGTCGTCGTCGTCGTCCTCGTCCTCGTCCTCGTCGTCCTCGTCGTCGTCGTCGTCGTCGTCCTAGTCGTCGTCGTCGTCCTAGTCGTCGTCGTCGTCCTAGTCGTCGTCGTCGTCGTCGTCCTAGTCGTCGTCGTCGTCGTCGTCGTCGTCGTCGTCGTCGTCGTCGTCGTCGTCGTCGTCGTCGTCGTCGTCGTCCTAGTCGTCGTCCTAGTCGTCGTCCTAGTCGTCGTCCTAGTCGTCGTCCTAGTCGTCGTCCTAGTCGTCGTCCTAGTCGTCGTCCTAGTCGTCGTCCTAGTCGTCGTCCTAGTCGTCGTCCTAGTCGTCGTCCTAGTCGTCGTCCTAGTCGTCGTCCTAGTCGTCGTCCTAGTCGTCGTCCTAGTCGTCGTCCTAGTCGTCGTCCTAGTCGTCGTCCTAGTCGTCGTCCTAGTCGTCGTCCTAGTCGTCGTCCTAGTCGTCGTCCTAGTCGTCGTCCTAGTCGTCGTCCTAGTCGTCGTCCTAGTCGTCGTCCTAGTCGTCGTCCTAGTCGTCGTCCTAGTCGTCGTCCTAGTCGTCGTCGTCCTAGTCGTCGTCCTAGTCGTCGTCCTAGTCGTCGTCCTAGTCGTCGTCCTAGTCGTCGTCCTAGTCGTCGTCGTCCTAGTCGTCGTCCTAGTCGTCGTCCTAGTCGTCGTCGTCCTAGTCGTCGTCCTAGTCGTCGTCCTAGTCGTCGTCCTAGTCGTCGTCCTAGTCGTCGTCCTAGTCGTCGTCCTAGTCGTCGTCCTAGTCGTCGTCCTAGTCGTCGTCCTAGTCGTCGTCCTAGTCGTCGTCCTAGTCGTCGTCGTCGTCGTCGTCGTCGTCGTCGTCGTCGTCGTCGTCGTCGTCGTCGTCGTCGTCGTCGTCGTCGTCGTCGTCGTCGTCGTCGTCGTCGTCGTCGTCGTCGTCGTCGTCGTCGTCGTCGTCGTCGTCGTCGTCGTCGTCGTCGTCGTCGTCGTCGTCGTCGTCGTCGTCGTCGTCGTCGTCGTCGTCGTCGTCGTCGTCGTCGTCGTCGTCGTCGTCGTCGTCGTCGTCGTCGTCGTCGTCGTCGTCGTCGTCGTCGTCGTCGTCGTCGTCGTCGTCGTCGTCGTCGTCGTCGTCGTCGTCGTCGTCGTCGTCGTCGTCGTCGTCGTCGTCGTCGTCGTCGTCGTCGTCGTCGTCGTCGTCGTCGTCGTCGTCGTCGTCGTCGTCGTCGTCGTCGTCGTCGTCGTCGTCGTCGTCGTCGTCGTCGTCGTCGTCGTCGTCGTCGTCGTCGTCGTCGTCGTCGTCGTCGTCGTCGTCGTCGTCGTCGTCGTCGTCGTCGTCGTCGTCGTCGTCGTCGTCGTCGTCGTCGTCGTCGTCGTCGTCGTCGTCGTCGTCGTCGTCGTCGTCGTCGTCGTCGTCGTCGTCGTCGTCGTCGTCGTCGTCGTCGTCGTCGTCGTCGTCGTCGTCGTCGTCGTCGTCGTCGTCGTCGTCGTCGTCGTCGTCGTCGTCGTCGTCGTCGTCGTCGTCGTCGTCGTCGTCGTCGTCGTCGTCGTCGTCGTCGTCGTCGTCGTCGTCGTCGTCGTCGTCGTCGTCGTCGTCGTCGTCGTCGTCGTCGTCGTCGTCGTCGTCGTCGTCGTCGTCGTCGTCGTCGTCGTCGTCGTCGTCGTCGTCGTCGTCGTCGTCGTCGTCGTCGTCGTCGTCGTCGTCGTCGTCGTCGTCGTCGTCGTCGTCGTCGTCGTCGTCGTCGTCGTCGTCGTCGTCGTCGTCGTCGTCGTCGTCGTCGTCGTCGTCGTCGTCGTCGTCGTCGTCGTCGTCGTCGTCGTCGTCGTCGTCGTCGTCGTCGTCGTCGTCGTCGTCGTCGTCGTCGTCGTCGTCGTCGTCGTCGTCGTCGTCGTCGTCGTCGTCGTCGTCGTCGTCGTCGTCGTCGTCGTCGTCGTCGTCGTCGTCGTCGTCGTCGTCGTCGTCGTCGTCGTCGTCGTCGTCGTCGTCGTCGTCGTCGTCGTCGTCGTCGTCGTCGTCGTCGTCGTCGTCGTCGTCGTCGTCGTCGTCGTCGTCGTCGTCGTCGTCGTCGTCGTCGTCGTCGTCGTCGTCGTCGTCGTCGTCGTCGTCGTCGTCGTCGTCGTCGTCGTCGTCGTCGTCGTCGTCGTCGTCGTCGTCGTCGTCGTCGTCGTCGTCGTCGTCGTCGTCGTCGTCGTCGTCGTCGTCGTCGTCGTCGTCGTCGTCGTCGTCGTCGTCGTCGTCGTCGTCGTCGTCGTCGTCGTCGTCGTCGTCGTCGTCGTCGTCGTCGTCGTCGTCGTCGTCGTCGTCGTCGTCGTCGTCGTCGTCGTCGTCGTCGTCGTCGTCGTCGTCGTCGTCGTCGTCG
>CAWLCU010000650.1:0-40000 GCA_963855975.1 Andrena chrysosceles | reverse complement strand
TCCTAGTCGTCGTCGTCGTCCTAGTCGTCGTCGTCCTCCTAGTCGTCGTCGTCGTCCTAGTCGTCGTCGTCGTCCTAGTCGTCGTCGTCGTCCTAGTCGTCGTCGTCGTCCTAGTCGTCGTCGTCGTCGTCGTCGTCGTCCTAGTCGTCGTCGTCGTCGTCGTCGTCGTCCTAGTTGTCGTCGTCGTCGTCGTCGTCGTCCTAGTCGTCGTCGTCGTCCTAGTCGTCGTCGTCGTCCTAGTCGTCGTCGTCGTCGTCGTCCTAGTCGTCGTCGTCGTCCTAGTCGTCGTCGTCCTAGTCGTCGTCGTCCTAGTCGTCGTCGTCCTAGTCGTCGTCGTCCTAGTCGTCGTCGTCCTAGTCGTCGTCGTCCTAGTCGTCGTCGTCGTCCTAGTGGTCGTCGTCGTCCTAGTGGTCGTCGTCGTCCTAGTCGTCGTCGTCGTCCTAGTCGTCGTCGTCGTCCTAGTCGTCGTCGTCGTCCTAGTCGTCGTCGTCGTCCTAGTCGTCGTCGTCGTCCTAGTCGTCGTCGTCGTCCTAGTCGTCGTCGTCGTCCTAGTCGTCGTCGTCGTCCTAGTCGTCGTCGTCGTCCTAGTCGTCGTCGTCGTCCTAGTCGTCGTCGTCGTCCTCGTCCTCGTCCTCGTCCTCGTCCTCGTCCTCGTGCTCGTCGTCCTCGTCGTGGTCGTCGTCCTCGTCGTGGTCGTCGTCGTCCTCGTCGTCCTCGTCGTCCTCGTCGTCCTCGTCGTCCTCGTCGTCCTCGTCGTCCTCGTCGTCCTCGTCGTCCTCGTCGTCCTCGTCGTCCTCGTCGTCCTCGTCGTCCTCGTCGTCGTCCTCGTCGTCCTCGTCGTCGTCCTCTTCGTCCTCGTCGTCGCCCTCGTCGTCCTCGTCGTCGTCCTCGTCGTCCTCGTCGTCGTCCTCGTCGTCCTCGTCGTCGTCCTCGTCGTCCTCGTCGTCGTCCTCGTCGTCCTCGTCGTCGTCCTCGTCGTCCTCGTCGTCGTCCTAGTCGTCGTCGTCGTCCTAGTCGTCGTCGTCGTCCTCGTCCTCGTCGTCCTCGTCCTCGTCGTCCTCGTCCTCGTCCTCGTCGTCCTCGGCGTCCTCGTCGTCGTCGTCGTCGTCGTCCTCGTCGTCGTCGTCGTCCTCGTCGTCGTCCTCGTCGTCGTCCTCGTCCTCGTCGTCGTCCTCGTCCTCGTCCTCGTCCTCGTCCTCGTCCTCGTCCTCGTCCTCGTCCTCGTCCTCGTCCTCGTCCTCGTCCTCGTCCTCGTCCTCGTCCTCGTCCTCGTCCTCGTCCTCGTCCTCGTCCTCGTCCTCGTCCTCGTCCTCGTCCTCGTCCTCGTCCTCGTCCTCGTCCTCGTCGTCGTCCTCGTCGTCCTCGTCGTCGTCCTCGTCGTCCTCGTCCTCGTCCTCGTCCTCGTCCTCGTCCTCGTCCTCGTCCTCGTCCTCGTCCTCGTCCTCGTCCTCGTCCTCGTCCTCGTCGTCCTAGTCGTCGTCGTCGTCCTAGTCGTCGTCGTCGTCCTAGTCGTCGTCGTCGTCCTAGTCGTCGTCGTCGTCCTCGTCCTCGTCGTCCTCGTCCTCGTCGTCCTCGTCCTCGTCCTCGTCCTCGTCGTCGTCGTCCTCGTCCTCGTCCTCGTCCTCGTCCTCGTCGTCCTCGTCCTCGTCGTCCTCGTCGTCGTCGTCGTCGTCGTCCTAGTCGTCGTCGTCGTCCTAGTCGTCGTCGTCGTCGTCGTCGTCGTCCTAGTCGTCGTCGTCGTCGTCGTCGTCGTCGTCGTCGTCGTCGTCCTCGTCGTCCTCGTCCTCGTCCTCGTCCTCGTCCTCGTCCTCGTCCTCGTCCTCGTCCTCGTCCTCGTCCTCGTCGTCGTCGTCGTCGTCGTCGTCCTAGTCGTCGTCGTCGTCCTAGTCGTCGTCGTCGTCCTAGTCGTCGTCGTCGTCCTAGTCGTCGTCGTCGTCCTCGTCCTCGTCGTCCTCGTCCTCGTCGTCCTCGTCCTCGTCCTCGTCCTCGTCCTCGTCCTCGTCCTCGTCCTCGTCCTCGTCCTCGTCCTCGTCCTCGTCGTCGTCGTCCTCGTCCTCGTCCTCGTCCTCGTCGTCCTCGTCCTCGTCGTCCTCGTCGTCGTCGTCGTCGTCCTCGTCGTCGTCGTCGTCCTCGTCGTCGTCCTCGTCGTCGTCCTCGTCCTCGTCGTCGTCCTCGTCCTCGTCCGCGTCCTCGTCCTCGTCCTCGTCCTCGTCCTCGTCCTCGTCCTCGTCGTCCTCGTCCTCGTCGTCCTCGTCCTCGTCCTCGTCCTCGTCCTCGTCCTCGTCCTCGTCCTCGTCCTCGTCCTCGTCCTCGTCGTCGTCGTCGTCGTCCTCGTCCTCGTCCTCGTCGTCCCCGTCGTCGTCGTCGTCGTCGTCCTCGTCGTCGTCGTCGTCGTCGTCGTCGTCGTCCTCGTCGTCGTCGTCGTCCTAGTCGTCGTCGTCGTCCTAGTCGTCGTCCTAGTCGTCGTCGTCGTCCTAGTCGTCGTCCTAGTCGTCGTCGTCGTCCTAGTCGTCGTCCTAGTCGTCGTCGTCGTCATAGTCGTCGTCCTAGTCGTCGTCGTCGCCCTAGTCGTCGTCCTAGTCGTCGTCGTCGTCCTAGTCGTCGTCCTAGTCGTCGTCGTCGTCCTAGTCGTTGTCCTAGTCGTCGTCGTCGTCCTAGTCGTCGTCGTCGTCCTAGTCGTCGTCCTAGTCGTCGTCGTCGTCCTAGTCGTCGTCCTAGTCGTCGTCGTCGTCCTAGTCGTCGTCCTAGTCGTCGTCGTCGTCCTAGTCGTCGTCCTAGTCATCGTCGACGTCCTAGTCATCGTCGACGTCCTAGTCGTCGTCCTAGTCGTCGTCGTCGTCCTAGTCGTCGTCCTAGTCGTCGTCGTCGTCCTAGTCGTCGTCCTAGTCGTCGTCGTCGTCCTAGTCGTCGTCCTAGTCGTCGTCCTAGTCGTCGTCGTCGTCCTAGTCGTCGTCCTAGTCGTCGTCGTCGTCCTAGTCGTCGTCGTCGTCCTAGTCGTCGTCCTAGTCGTCGTCGTCGTCCTAGTCGTCGTCCTAGTCGTCGTCGTCGTCCTAGTCGTCGTCGTCGTCGTCGTCGTCGTCCTAGTCGTCGTCGTCGTCGTCCTAGTCGTCGTCGTCGTCGTCGTCCTAGTCGTCGTCGTCGTCGTCGTCCTAGTCGTCGTCGTCGTCCTAGTCGTCGTCCTAGTCGTCGTCGCCGTCGTGGTCGTCGTCCTAGTCGTCGTCGCCGTCGTCGTCGTCGTCCTAGTCGTCGTCGCCGTCGTCGTCGTCGTCCTAGTCGTCGTCGTCGTCGTCCTAGTCGTCGTCCTAGTCGTCGTCCTAGTCGTCGTCGTCGTCGTCGTCGTCGTCCTAGTCGTCGTCGTCGTCCTAGTCGTCGTCGTCGTCGTCGTCCTAGTCGTCGTCGTCGTCGTCGTCCTAGTCGTCGTCGTCGTCGTCGTCGTCCTAGTCGTCGTCGTCGTCGTCGTCGTCCTAGTCGTCGTCGTCGTCGTCGTCGTCGTCCTAGTCGTCGTCGTCGTCGTCGTCCTAGTCGTCGTCGTCGTCGTCGTCGTCGTCCTAGTCGTCGTCGTCGTCGTCGTCGTCGTCGTCCTAGTCGTCGTCGTCGTCGTCGTCGTCGTCCTAGTCGTCGTCGTCGTCGTCGTCGTCGTCCTAGTCGTCGTCGTCGTCGTCGTCCTAGTCGTCGTCGTCGTCGTCGTCGTCGTCCTAGTCGTCGTCGTCGTCGTCCTAGTCGTCGTCGTCGTCGTCGTCGTCCTAGTCGTCGTCGTCGTCGTCGTCGTCGTCCTAGTCGTCGTCGTCGTCGTCGTCGTCGTCCTAGTCGTCGTCGTCGTCGTCGTCGTCGTCCTAGTCGTCGTCGTCGTCGTCGTCGTCGTCCTAGTCGTCGTCGTCGTCGTCGTCGTCGTCCTAGTCGTCGTCGTCGTCGTCGTCGTCGTCCTAGTCGTCGTCGTCGTCGTCGTCCTAGTCGTCGTCGTTGTCGTCGTCGTCGTCCTAGTCGTCGTCGTCGTCGTCGTCGTCGTCCTAGTCGTCGTCGTCGTCGTCGTCGTCGTCCTAGTCGTCGTCGTCGTCGTCGTCGTCGTCCTAGTCGTCGTCGTCGTCGTCGTCGTCGTCCTAGTCGTCGTCGTCGTCGTCGTCCTAGTCGTCGTCGTCGTCGTCGTCGTCCTAGTCGTCGTCGTCGTCGTCGTCGTCGTCCTAGTCGTCGTCGTCGTCGTCGTCCTAGTCGTCGTCGTCGTCGTCGTCGTCGTCGTCCTAGTCGTCGTCGTCGTCGTCGTCGTCGTCGTCGTCGTCGTCCTAGTCGTCGTCGTCGTCGTCGTCGTCGTCCTAGTCGTCGTCGTCGTCGTCGTCGTCGTCCTCGTCGTCGTCCTCGTCGTCCTCGTCGTCTTCCTCGTCGTCTTCCTCGTCGTCGTCGTCGTCGTCCTCGTCGTCGTCGTCGTCGTCCTCGTCGTCCTCGTCGTCCTCGTCGTCCTCTCGTCCTCCTCGTCGTCCTCGTCGTCCTCGTCGTCCTCGTCGTCGTCCTCGTCGTCGTCCTCGTCGTCCTCGTCGTCGTCCTCGTCGTCCTCGTCGTCCTCGTCGTCGTCCTCGTCGTCGTCCTCGTCGTCCTCGTCGTCGTCCTCGTCGTCCTCGTCCTCGTCGTCCTCGTCGTCCTCGTCGTCCTCGTCGTCCTCGTCGTCCTCGTCGTCCTCGTCGTCCCCGTCGCCCTCGTCGTCCCCGTCGTCCCCGTCGTCCCCGTCGTCCTCGTCGTCCTCGTCGTCCTCGTCGTCCTCGTCGTCCTCGTCCTCGTCCTCGTCCTCGTCGTCCTCGTCCTCGTCGTCCTCGTCGTCCTCGTCCTCGTCGTCCTCGTCCTCGTCGTCCTCGTCCTCGTCGTCCTCGTCCTCGTCGTCCTCGTCCTCGTCGTCCTCGTCCTCGTCGTCCTCGTCCTCGTCGTCCTCGTCCTCGTCCTCGTCGTCCTCGTCCTCGTCGTCCTCGTCCTCGTCGTCCTCGTCCTCGTCGTCCTCGTCCTCGTCGTCCTCGTCCTCGTCGTCCTCGTCCTCGTCGTCCTCGTCCTCGTCGTCCTCGTCCTCGTCGTCCTCGTCCTCGTCGTCCTCGTCCTCGTCGTCCTCGTCCTCGTCGTCCTCGTCCTCGTCGTCCTCGTCCTCGTCGTCCTCGTCCTCGTCGTCCTCGTCCTCGTCGTCCTCGTCCTCGTCGTCCTCGTCCTCGTCGTCCTCGTCCTCGTCGTCCTCGTCCTCGTCCTCGTCGTCCTCGTCCTCGTCGTCCTCGTCCTCGTCGTCCTCGTCCTCGTCGTCCTCGTCGTCCTCGTCCTCGTCGTCCTCGTCCTCGTCGTCCTCGTCCTCGTCGTCCTCGTCGTCCTCGTCCTCGTCCTCGTCCTCGTCCTCGTCCTCGTCGTCCTCGTCCTCGTCCTCGTCGTCCTCGTCCTCGTCGTCCTCGTCCTCGTCGTCCTCGTCCTCGTCCTCGTCGTCCTCGTCCTCGTCGTCCTCGTCCTCGTCGTCCTCGTCCTCGTCGTCCTCGTCCTCGTCGTCCTCGTCCTCGTCCTCGTCGTCCTCGTCCTCGTCGTCCTCGTCCTCGTCGTCCTCGTCCTCGTCGTCCTCGTCCTCGTCGTCCTCGTCCTCGTCGTCCTCGTCCTCGTCGTCCTCGTCCTCGTCGTCCTCGTCGTCCTCGTCCTCGTCGTCCTCGTCCTCGCCGTCCTCGTCCTCGTCGTCCTCGTCCTCGTCGTCCTCGTCCTCGTCGTCCTCGTCCTCGTCGTCCTCGTCCTCGTCGTCCTTGTCCTCGTCGTCCTCGTCCTCGTCGTCCTCGTCCTCGTCGTCCTCGTCGTCCTCGTCCTCGTCGTCCTCGTCCTCGTCGTCCTCGTCCTCGTCGTCCTCGTCCTCGTCGTCCTCGTCCTCGTCGTCCTCGTCCTCGTCGTCCTCGTCGTCCTCGTCCTCGTCGTCCTCGTCCTCGTCGTCCTCGACCTCGTCGTCCTCGTCCTCGTCCTCGTCCTCGTCGTCCTCGTCCTCGTCCTCGTCCTCGTCCTCGTCCTCGTCCTCGTCCTCGTCCTCGTCCTCGTCGTCCTCGTCCTCGTCGTCCTCGTCCTCGTCGTCCTCGTCCTCGTCGTCCGCGTCCTCGTCGTCCTCGTCCTCGTCGTCCTCGTCCTCGTCGTCCTCGTCCTCGTCGTCCTCGTCCTCGTCGTCCTCGTCCTCGTCGTCCTCGTCCTCGTCGTCCTCGTCCTCGTCGTCCTCGTCCTCGTCGTCCTCGTCCTCGTCGTCCTCGTCCTCGTCCTCGTCCTCGTCGTCCTCGTCCTCGTCGTCCTCGTCCTCGTCGTCCTCGTCCTCGTCGTCCTCGTCCTCGTCGTCCTCGTCCTCGTCGTCCTCGTCCTCGTCGTCCTCGTCCTCGTCGTCCTCGTCCTCGTCGTCCTCGTCGTCCTCGTCCTCGTCGTCCTCGTCCTCGTCGTCCTCGTCCTCGTCGTCCTCGTCCTCGTCGTCCTCGTCCTCGTCGTCCTCGTCCTCGTCGTCCTCGTCCTCGTCGTCCTCGTCCTCGTCGTCCTCGTCGTCCTCGTCCTCGTCCTCGTCCTCGTCGTCCTCGTCCTCGTCGTCCTCGTCCTCGTCGTCCTCGTCCTCGTCGTCCTCGTCCTCGTCCTCGTCCTCGTCGTCCTCGTCCTCGTCGTCCTCGTCCTCGTCGTCCTCGTCCTCGTCGTCCTCGTCCTCGTCGTCCTCGTCCTCGTCGTCCTCGTCGTCCTCGTCCTCGTCGTCCTCGTCCTCGTCGTCCTCGTCCTCGTCGTCCTCGTCCTCGTCCTCGTCGTCCTCGTCCTCGTCGTCCTCGTCCTCGTCGTCCTCGTCCTCGTCGTCCTCGTCCTCGTCGTCCTCGTCCTCGTCGTCCTCGTCCTCGTCGTCCTCGTCCTCGTCGTCCTCGTCCTCGTCGTCCTCGTCCTCGTCGTCCTCGTCCTCGTCGTCCTCGTCCTCGTCGTCCTCGTCCTCGTCGTCCTCGTCGTCCTCGTCCTCGTCGTCCTCGTCCTCGTCGTCCTCGTCCTCGTCGTCCTCGTCCTCGTCGTCCTCGTCCTCGTCCTCCTCGTCCTCGTTCTCGTCGTCCTCGTCCTCGTCCTCGTCCTCGTCCTCGTCGTCCTCGTCCTCGTCCTCGTCCTCGTCGTCCTCGTCCTCGTCCTCGTCCTCGTCCTCGTCCTCGTCCTCGTCCTCGTCCTCGTCCTGGTCCTCGTCCTCGTCGTCGTCCTCGTCCTCGTCGTCCTCGTCCTCGTCGTCCTCGTCCTCGTCGCCCTCGTCCTCGTCGTCCTCGTCCTCGTCGTCGTCGTCGTCGTCCTAGTCGTCGTCGTCGTCGTCGTCGTCGTCGTCGTCGTCCTAGTCGTCGTCGTCGTCGTCGTCGTCGTCCTAGTCGTCGTCGTCGTCGTCGTCGTCGTCCTCGTCGTCGTCCTCGTCGTCCTCGTCGTCTTCCTCGTCGTCTTCCTCGTGGTCGTCGTCGTCGTCCTCGTCGTCGTCGTCGTCGTCCTCGTCGTCCTCGTCGTCCTCGTCGTCCTCTCGTCCTCCTCGTCGTCCTCGTCGTCCTCGTCGTCCTCGTCGTCGTCCTCGTCGTCGTCCTCGTCGTCCTCGTCGTCGTCCTCGTCGTCCTCGTCGTCCTCGTCGTCGTCCTCGTCGTCGTCCTCGTCGTCCTCGTCGTCGTCCTCGTCGTCCTCGTCCTCGTCGTCCTCGTCGTCCTCGTCGTCCTCGTCGTCCTCGTCGTCCTCGTCGTCCTCGTCGTCCCCGTCGCCCTCGTCGTCCCCGTCGTCCCCGTCGTCCCCGTCGTCCTCGTCGTCCTCGTCGTCCTCGTCGTCCTCGTCGTCCTCGTCCTCGTCCTCGTCCTCGTCGTCCTCGTCCTCGTCGTCCTCGTCCTCGTCGTCCTCGTCCTCGTCGTCCTCGTCCTCGTCGTCCTCGTCCTCGTCGTCCTCGTCCTCGTCGTCCTCGTCCTCGTCCTCGTCGTCCTCGTCCTCGTCGTCCTCGTCCTCGTCGTCCTCGTCCTCGTCGTCCTCGTCCTCGTCGTCCTCGTCCTCGTCGTCCTCGTCCTCGTCGTCCTCGTCCTCGTCGTCCTCGTCCTCGTCGTCCTCGTCCTCGTCGTCCTCGTCCTCGTCGTCCTCGTCCTCGTCGTCCTCGTCCTCGTCGTCCTCGTCCTCGTCGTCCTCGTCGTCCTCGTCCTCGTCGTCCTCGTCCTCGTCGTCCTCGTCCTCGTCGTCCTCGTCCTCGTCGTCCTCGTCCTCGTCGTCCTCGTCGTCCTCGTCCTCGTCGTCCTCGTCCTCGTCGTCCTCGACCTCGTCGTCCTCGTCCTCGTCCTCGTCCTCGTCGTCCTCGTCCTCGTCCTCGTCCTCGTCCTCGTCCTCGTCCTCGTCCTCGTCCTCGTCCTCGTCCTCGTCCTCGTCCTCGTCCTGGTCCTCGTCCTCGTCCTCGTCCTCGTCCTCGTCGTCGTCGTCGTCGTCGTCGTCGTCGTCGTCGTCGTCCTCGTCCTCGTCGTCCTCGTCCTCGTCGTCCTCGTCCTCGTCGTCCTCGTCCTCGTCGTCCTCGTCCTCGTCGTCCTCGTCCTCGTCGTCCTCGTCCTCGTCGTCCTCGTCCTCGTCGTCCTCGTCCTCGTCGTCCTCGTCCTCGTCGTCCTCGACGTCCTCGTCCTCGTCGTCCTCGTCCTCGTCGTCCTCGTCCTCGTCGTCCTCGTCCTCGTCGTCCTCGTCGTCCTCGTCCTCGTCGTCCTCGTCGTCCTCGTCCTCGTCCTCGTCCTCGTCCTCGTCGTCCTCGTCGTCCTCGTCCTCGTCCTCGTCGTCCTCGTCCTCGTCGTCCTCGTCCTCGTCGTCCTCGTCCTCGTCGTCCTCGTCCTCGTCGTCCTCGTCCTCGTCGTCCTCGTCCTCGTCGTCCTCGTCCTCGTCGTCCTCGTCCTCGTCGTCCTCGTCCTCGTCGTCCTCGTCCTCGTCGTCCTCGTCCTCGTCGTCCTCGTCCTCGTCGTCCTCGTCCTCGTCGTCCTCGTCGTCCTCGTCCTCGTCCTCGTCGTCCTCGTCCTCGTCGTCCTCGTCCTCGTCCTCGTCGTCCTCGTCCTCGTCGTCCTCGTCCTCGTCCTCGTCGTCCTCGTCCTCGTCGTCCTCGTCCTCGTCGTCCTCGTCCTCGTCGTCCTCGTCCTCGTCGTCCTCGTCCTCGTCGTCCTCGTCCTCGTCGTCCTCGTCCTCGTCGTCCTCGTCCTCGTCGTCCTCGTCCTCGTCGTCCTCGTCCTCGTCGTCCTCGTCGTCCTCGTCCTCGTCGTCCTCGTCCTCGTCGTCCTCGTCCTCGTCGTCCTCGTCCTCGTCGTCCTCGTCCTCGTCGTCCTCGTCCTCGTCGTCCTCGTCCTCGTCGTCCTCGTCCTCGTCGTCCTCGTCCTCGTCGTCCTCGTCCTCGTCGTCCTCGTCCTCGTCGTCCTCGTCCTCGTCGTCCTCGTCCTCGTCGTCCTCGTCCTCGTCGTCCTCGTCCTCGTCGTCCTCGTCCTCGTCGTCCTCGTCCTCGTCGTCCTCGTCCTCGTCGTCCTCGTCCTCGTCGTCCTCGTCGTCCTCGTCCTCGTCGTCCTCGTCCTCGTCGTCCTCGTCCTCGTCGTCCTCGTCCTCGTCGTCCTCGTCCTCGTCGTCCTCGTCCTCGTCGTCCTCGTCCTCGTCGTCCTCGTCCTCGTCCTCGTCGTCCTCGTCCTCGTCCTCGTCGTCCTCGTCCTCGTCGTCCTCGTCCTCGTCGTCCTCGTCCTCGTCCTCGTCGTCCTCGTCGTCCTCGTCCTCGTCGTCCTCGTCCTCGTCGTCCTCGTCCTCGTCGTCCTCGTCCTCGTCGTCCTCGTCCTCGTCCTCGTCGTCCTCGTCCTCGTCGTCCTCGTCCTCGTCGTCCTCGTCCTCGTCGTCCTCGTCCTCGTCGTCCTCGTCCTCGTCGTCCTCGTCGTCCTCGTCCTCGTCGTCCTCGTCCTCGCCGTCCTCGTCCTCGTCGTCCTCGTCCTCGTCGTCCTCGTCCTCGTCGTCCTCGTCCTCGTCGTCCTCGTCCTCGTCGTCCTTGTCCTCGTCGTCCTCGTCCTCGTCGTCCTCGTCCTCGTCGTCCTCGTCCTCGTCCTCGTCGTCCTCGTCCTCGTCGTCCTCGTCCTCGTCGTCCTCGTCCTCGTCGTCCTCGTCCTCGTCGTCCTCGTCGTCCTCGTCCTCGTCGTCCTCGTCCTCGTCGTCCTCGACCTCGTCGTCCTCGTCCTCGTCCTCGTCCTCGTCGTCCTCGTCCTCGTCCTCGTCCTCGTCCTCGTCCTCGTCGTCCTCGTCCTCGTCGTCCTCGTCCTCGTCGTCCTCGTCCTCGTCGTCCTCGTCCTCGTCGTCCTCGTCCTCGTCGTCCTCGTCCTCGTCGTCCTCGTCCTCGTCGTCCTCGTCCTCGTCGTCCTCGTCCTCGTCGTCCTCGTCCTCGTCGTCCTCGTCCTCGTCGTCCTCGTCCTCGTCGTCCTCGTCCTCGTCGTCCTCGTCCTCGTCGTCCTCGTCCTCGTCGTCCTCGTCCTCGTCGTCCTCGTCCTCGTCGTCCTCGTCCTCGTCGTCCTCGTCCTCGTCGTCCTCGTCCTCGTCGTCCTCGTCCTCGTCGTCCTCGTCCTCGTCGTCCTCGTCCTCGTCGTCCTCGTCCTCGTCGTCCTCGTCCTCGTCGTCCTCGTCCTCGTCGTCCTCGTCCTCGTCGTCCTCGTCCTCGTCGTCCTCGTCCTCGTCGTCCTCGTCCTCGTCGTCCTCGTCCTCGTCCTCGTCGTCCTCGTCCTCGTCGTCCTCGTCCTCGTCGTCCTCGTCCTCGTCGTCCTCGTCCTCGTCGTCCTCGTCCTCGTCCTCGTCCTCGTCCTCGTCCTCGTCCTCGTCCTCGTCGTCCTCGTCCTCGTCCTCGTCGTCCTCGTCCTCGTCGTCCTCGTCCTCGTCGTCCTCGTCCTCGTCCTCGTCCTCGTCGTCCTCGTCCTCGTCGTCCTCGTCCTCGTCGTCCTCGTCCTCGTCGTCCTCGTCCTCGTCGTCCTCGTCCTCGTCGTCCTCGTCCTCGTCGTCCTCGTCCTCGTCGTCCTCGTCCTCGTCGTCCTCGTCCTCGTCGTCCTCGTCCTCGTCGTCCTCGTCCTCGTCGTCCTCGTCCTCGTCGTCCTCGTCCTCGTCGTCCTCGTCGTCCTCGTCCTCGTCGTCCTCGTCCTCGTCGTCCTCGTCGTCCTCGTCCTCGTCCTCGTCCTCGTCCTCGTCCTCGTCCTCGTCCTCGTCCTCGTCCTCGTCCTCGTCCTCGTCCTCGTCCTCGTCGTCCTCGTCCTCGTCCTCGTCCTCGTCGTCCTCGTCCTCGTCGTCCTCGTCCTCGTCGTCCTCGTCCTCGTCGTCCTCGTCCTCGTCGTCCTCGTCCTCGTCGTCCTCGTCCTCGTCGTCCTCGTCCTCGTCGTCCTCGTCGTCCTCGTCCTCGTCGTCCTCGTCCTCGTCGTCCTCGTCGTCCTCGTCCTCGTCCTCGTCCTCGTCCTCGTCCTCGTCCTCGTCCTCGTCCTCGTCCTCGTCCTCGTCCTCGTCCTCGTCGTCCTCGTCCTCGTCGTCCTCGTCCTCGTCGTCCTCGTCCTCGTCGTCCTCGTCCTCGTCGTCCTCGTCCTCGTCGTCCTCGTCGTCCTCGTCCTCGTCGTCCTCGTCCTCGTCCTCCTCGTCCTCGTTCTCGTCGTCCTCGTCCTCGTCCTCGTCCTCGTCCTCGTCGTCCTCGTCCTCGTCCTCGTCCTCGTCGTCCTCGTCCTCGTCCTCGTCCTCGTCCTCGTCCTCGTCCTCGTCCTCGTCCTCGTCCTGGTCCTCGTCCTCGTCCTCGTCCTCGTCCTCGTCGTCGTCGTCGTCGTCGTCGTCGTCGTCGTCGTCGTCCTCGTCCTCGTCGTCCTCGTCCTCGTCGTCCTCGTCCTCGTCGTCCTCGTCCTCGTCGTCCTCGTCCTCGTCGTCCTCGTCCTCGTCGTCCTCGTCCTCGTCGTCCTCGTCCTCGTCGTCCTCGTCCTCGTCGTCCTCGTCCTCGTCGTCCTCGACGTCCTCGTCCTCGTCGTCCTCGTCCTCGTCGTCCTCGTCCTCGTCGTCCTCGTCGTCCTCGTCCTCGTCGTCCTCGTCGTCCTCGTCCTCGTCCTCGTCCTCGTCCTCGTCGTCCTCGTCGTCCTCGTCCTCGTCGTCCTCGTCCTCGTCCTCGTCGTCCTCGTCCTCGTCGTCCTCGTCCTCGTCGTCCTCGTCCTCGTCGTCCTCGTCCTCGTCGTCCTCGTCCTCGTCGTCCTCGTCCTCGTCGTCCTCGTCCTCGTCGTCCTCGTCCTCGTCGTCCTCGTCCTCGTCGTCCTCGTCCTCGTCGTCCTCGTCCTCGTCGTCCTCGTCCTCGTCGTCCTCGTCCTCGTCGACCTCGTCCTCGTCGTCCTCGTCCTCGTCGTCCTCGTCCTCGTCGTCCTCGTCCTCGTCGTCCTCGTCGTCCTCGTCCTCGTCGTCCTCGTCCTCGTCGTCCTCGACCTCGTCGTCCTCGTCCTCGTCCTCGTCGTCCTCGTCCTCGTCCTCGTCCTCGTCCTCGTCCTCGTCCTCGTCCTCGTCGTCCTCGTCCTCGTCGTCCTCGTCCTCGTCGTCCGCGTCCTCGTCGTCCTCGTCCTCGTCGTCCTCGTCCTCGTCGTCCTCGTCCTCGTCGTCCTCGTCCTCGTCGTCCTCGTCCTCGTCGTCCTCGTCCTCGTCGTCCTCGTCCTCGTCGTCCTCGTCCTCGTCGTCCTCGTCCTCGTCGTCCTCGTCCTCGTCGTCCTCGTCCTCGTCGTCCTCGTCCTCGTCGTCCTCGTCCTCGTCGTCCTCGTCCTCGTCGTCCTCGTCCTCGTCGTCCTCGTCCTCGTCGTCCTCGTCGTCCTCGTCCTCGTCGTCCTCGTCCTCGTCCTCCTCGTCCTCGTTCTCGTCGTCCTCGTCCTCGTCCTCGTCCTCGTCGTCCTCGTCCTCGTCCTCGTCCTCGTCCTCGTCCTCGTCCTCGTCCTCGTCCTGGTCCTCGTCCTCGTCCTCGTCCTCGTCCTCGTCGTCGTCGTCGTCGTCGTCGTCGTCGTCGTCGTCGTCCTCGTCCTCGTCGTCCTCGTCCTCGTCGTCGTCGTCCTCGTCGTCCTCGTCCTCGTCGTCCTCGTCCTCGTCGTCCTCGTCCTCGTCGTCCTCGTCCTCGTCGTCCTCGTCCTCGTCGTCCTCGACGTCCTCTTCCTCGTCGTCCTCGTCCTCGTCGTCCTCGTCCTCGTCGTCCTCGTCGTCCTCGTCCTCGTCGTCCTCGTCGTCCTCGTCCTCGTCCTCGTCCTCGTCCTCGTCGTCCTCGTCGTCCTCGTCCTCGTCGTCCTCGTCCTCGTCGTCC
Source organism: Andrena chrysosceles (assembly GCA_963855975.1). Taxonomy (NCBI): domain Eukaryota; kingdom Metazoa; phylum Arthropoda; class Insecta; order Hymenoptera; family Andrenidae; genus Andrena; species Andrena chrysosceles. Next base: position 26,736 of record CAWLCU010000650.1, on the reverse strand, counting down.
TCGTCCTCGTCGTCCTCGTCCTCGTCGTCCTCGTCCTCGTCGTCCTCGTCCTCGTCGTCCTCGTCCTCGTCGACCTCGTCCTCGTCGTCCTCGTCCTCGTCGTCCTCGTCCTCGTCGTCCTCGTCCTCGTCGTCCTCGTCGTCCTCGTCCTCGTCGTCCTCGTCCTCGTCGTCCTCGACCTCGTCGTCCTCGTCCTCGTCCTCGTCCTCGTCGTCCTCGTCCTCGTCCTCGTCCTCGTCCTCGTCCTCGTCCTCGTCCTCGTCGTCCTCGTCCTCGTCGTCCTCGTCCTCGTCGTCCTCGTCCTCGTCGTCCGCGTCCTCGTCGTCCTCGTCCTCGTCGTCCTCGTCCTCGTCGTCCTCGTCCTCGTCGTCCTCGTCCTCGTCGTCCTCGTCCTCGTCGTCCTCGTCCTCGTCGTCCTCGTCCTCGTCGTCCTCGTCCTCGTCGTCCTCGTCCTCGTCGTCCTCGTCCTCGTCGTCCTCGTCCTCGTCGTCCTCGTCCTCGTCGTCCTCGTCCTCGTCGTCCTCGTCCTCGTCGTCCTCGTCCTCGTCGTCCTCGTCCTCGTCGTCCTCGTCCTCGTCGTCCTCGTCCTCGTCGTCCTCGTCCTCGTCGTCCTCGTCCTCGTCGTCCTCGTCCTCGTCCTCGTCCTCGTCGTCCTCGTCCTCGTCGTCCTCGTCCTCGTCCTCGTCGTCCTCGTCCTCGTCGTCCTCGTCCTCGTCGTCCTCGTCCTCGTCGTCCTCGTCCTCGTCGTCCTCGTCCTCGTCGTCCTCGTCCTCGTCGTCCTCGTCCTCGTCGTCCTCGTCCTCGTCGTCCTCGTCCTCGTCGTCCTCGTCCTCGTCGTCCTCGTCCTCGTCGTCCTCGTCGTCCTCGTCCTCGTCGTCCTCGTCCTCGTCGTCCTCGTCGTCCTCGTCCTCGTCCTCGTCCTCGTCCTCGTCCTCGTCCTCGTCCTCGTCCTCGTCCTCGTCCTCGTCCTCGTCGTCCTCGTCCTCGTCGTCCTCGTCCTCGTCGTCCTCGTCCTCGTCGTCCTCGTCCTCGTCGTCCTCGTCCTCGTCGTCCTCGTCCTCGTCGTCCTCGTCCTCGTCGTCCTCGTCCTCGTCGTCCTCGTCCTCGTCGTCCTCGTCGTCCTCGTCCTCGTCGTCCTCGTCCTCGTCGTCCTCGTCGTCCTCGTCGTCCTCGTCCTCGTCCTCGTCCTCGTCGTCCTCGTCCTCGTCGTCCTCGTCCTCGTCGTCCTCGTCCTCGTCGTCCTCGTCCTCGTCGTCCTCGTCCTCGTCGTCCTCGTCGTCCTCGTCCTCGTCGTCCTCGTCCTCGTCCTCCTCGTCCTCGTTCTCGTCGTCCTCGTCCTCGTCCTCGTCCTCGTCCTCGTCGTCCTCGTCCTCGTCCTCGTCCTCGTCGTCCTCGTCCTCGTCCTCGTCCTCGTCCTCGTCCTCGTCCTCGTCCTCGTCCTGGTCCTCGTCCTCGTCCTCGTCCTCGTCGTCGTCGTCGTCGTCGTCGTCGTCGTCGTCGTCGTCCTCGTCCTCGTCGTCCTCGTCCTCGTCGTCCTCGTCCTCGTCGTCCTCGTCCTCGTCGTCCTCGTCCTCGTCGTCCTCGTCCTCGTCGTCCTCGTCCTCGTCGTCCTCGTCCTCGTCGTCCTCGTCCTCGTCGTCCTCGTCCTCGTCGTCCTCGTCGTCCTCGTCCTCGTCGTCCTCGTCCTCGTCGTCCTCGTCCTCGTCGTCCTCGTCCTCGTCGTCCTCGTCCTCGTCGTCCTCGTCCTCGTCGTCCTCGTCCTCGTCGTCCTCGTCGTCCTCGTCCTCGTCCTCGTCCTCGTCCTCGTCCTCGTCCTCGTCGTCCTCGTCCTCGTCCTCGTCTTCCTCGTCCTCGTCGTCCTCGTCCTCCTCGTCCTCGTCCTCGTCGTCCTCGTCCTCGTCGTCCTCGTCCTCGTCGTCCTCGTCCTCGTCGTCCTCGTCCTCGTCGTCCTCGTCCTCGTCGTCCTCGTCCTCGTCGTCCTCGTCCTCGTCGTCCTCGTCCTCGTCGTCCTCGTCCTCGTCGTCCTCGTCCTCGTCGTCCTCGTCCTCGTCGTCCTCGTCCTCGTCGTCCTCGTCCTCGTCGACCTCGTCCTCGTCGTCCTCGTCCTCGTCGTCCTCGTCCTCGTCGTCCTCGTCCTCGTCGTCCTCGTCCTCGTCGTCCTCGTCGTCCTCGTCCTCGTCGTCCTCGTCGTCCTCGTCCTCGTCCTCGTCCTCGTCCTCGTCGTCCTCGTCCTCGTCCTCGTCCTCGTCCTCGTCCTCGTCCTCGTCGTCCTCGTCCTCGTCGTCCTCGTCCTCGTCGTCCTCGTCCTCGTCGTCCTCGTCCTCGTCGTCCGCGTCCTCGTCGTCCTCGTCCTCGTCGTCCTCGTCCTCGTCGTCCTCGTCCTCGTCGTCCTCGTCCTCGTCGTCCTCGTCCTCGTCGTCCTCGTCCTCGTCGTCCTCGTCCTCGTCGTCCTCGTCCTCGTCGTCCTCGTCCTCGTCGTCCTCGTCCTCGTCGTCCTCGTCCTCGTCGTCCTCGTCCTCGTCGTCCTCGTCCTCGTCGTCCTCGTCCTCGTCGTCCTCGTCCTCGTCGTCCTCGTCCTCGTCGTCCTCGTCCTCGTCGTCCTCGTCCTCGTCGTCCTCGTCCTCGTCGTCCTCGTCCTCGTCGTCCTCGTCCTCGTCGTCCTCGTCCTCGTCGTCCTCGTCCTCGTCGTCCTCGTCCTCGTCGTCCTCGTCCTCGTCGTCCTCGTCCTCGTCGTCCTCGTCCTCGTCGTCCTCGTCCTCGTCGTCCTCGTCCTCGTCGTCCTCGTCCTCGTCGTCCTCGTCCTCGTCGTCCTCGTCCTCGTCGTCCTCGTCCTCGTCGTCCTCGTCCTCGTCGTCCTCGTCCTCGTCCTCGTCGTCCTCGTCCTCGTCGTCCTCGTCCTCGTCGTCCTCGTCCTCGTCGTCCTCGTCCTCGTCGTCCTCGTCCTCGTCGTCCTCGTCCTCGTCGTCCTCGTCCTCGTCGTCCTCGTCCTCGTCGTCCTCGTCGTCCTCGTCCTCGTCCTCGTCGTCCTCGTCGTCCTCGTCCTCGTCGTCCTCGTCCTCGTCGTCCTCGTCCTCGTCGTCCTCGTCCTCGTCGTCCTCGTCCTCGTCGTCCTCGTCCTCGTCGTCCTCGTCCTCGTCGTCCTCGTCCTCGTCGTCCTCGTCCTCGTCGTCCTCGTCCTCGTCGTCCTCGTCCTCGTCGTCCTCGTCCTCGTCGTCCTCGTCCTCGTCGTCCTCGTCCTCGTCGTCCTCGTCCTCGTCGTCCTCGTCCTCGTCGTCCTCGTCCTCGTCGTCCTCGTCCTCGTCGTCCTCGTCCTCGTCGTCCTCGTCGTCCTCGTCCTCGTCGTCCTCGTCCTCGTCCTCGTCCTCGTCCTCGTCCTCGTCCTCGTCCTCGTTCTCGTCCTCGTCCTCGTCCTCGTCCTCGTCGTCCTCGTCCTCGTCCTCGTCCTCGTCGTCCTCGTCCTCGTCGTCCTCGTCCTCGTCGTCCTCGTCCTCGTCCTCGTCCTCGTCGTCCTCGTCCTCGTCGTCCTCGTCCTCGTCGTCCTCGTCCTCGTCGTCCTCGTCCTCGTCGTCCTCGTCGTCCTCGTCCTCGTCGTCCTCGTCCTCGTCGTCCTCGTCCTCGTCGTCCTCGTCCTCGTCGTCCTCGTCCTCGTCGTCCTCGTCCTCGTCGTCCTCGTCCTCGTCGTCCTCGTCCTCGTCGTCCTCGTCCTCGTCGTCCTCGTCCTCGTCGTCCTCGTCCTCGTCGTCCTCGTCCTCGTCGTCCTCGTCCTCGTCGTCCTCGTCCTCGTCGTCCTCGTCCTCGTCGTCCTCGTCCTCGTCGTCCTCGTCCTCGTCGTCCTCGTCCTCGTCGTCCTCGTCGTCCTCGTCCTCGTCCTCGTCGTCCTCGTCGTCCTCGTCCTCGTCCTCGTCCTCGTCCTCGTCCTCGTCCTCGTCGTCCTCGTCCTCGTCGTCCTCGTCCTCGTCGTCCTCGTCGTCCTCGTCCTCGTCGTCCTCGTCCTCGTCGTCCTCGTCGTCCTCGTCCTCGTCCTCGTCCTCGTCCTCGTCCTCGTCCTCGTCCTCGTCCTCGTCGTCCTCGTCCTCGTCGTCCTCGTCCTCGTCGTCCTCGTCCTCGTCGTCCTCGTCCTCGTCGTCCTCGTCCTCGTCGTCCTCGTCCTCGTCGTCCTCGTCCTCGTCGTCCTCGTCGTCCTCGTCCTCGTCCTCGTCCTCGTCCTCGTCCTCGTCCTCGTCCTCGTCCTCGTCCTCGTCCTGGTCCTCGTCCTCGTCCTCGTCCTCGTCGTCGTCGTCGTCGTCGTCGTCGTCGTCGTCGTCGTCCTAGTCGTCGTCGTCGTCGTCGTCGTCGTCCTAGTCGTCGTCGTCGTCGTCGTCGTCGTCGTCGTCGTCGTCGTCGTCCTAGTCGTCGTCGTCGTCGTCGTCGTCCTAGTCGTCGTCGTCCTAGTCGTCGTCGTCGTCGTCGTCGTCGTCGTCCTAGTCGTCGTCGTCGTCGTCGTCGTCGTCCTAGTCGTCGTCGTCGTCGTCGTCGTCGTCCTAGTCGTCGTCCTAGTCGTCGTCGTCGTCGTCGTCGTCGTCGTCGTCGTCGTCGTCGTCGTCGTCGTCGTCGTCGTCGTCGTCGTCGTCCTAGTCGTCGTCGTCGTCGTCGTCGTCGTCGTCGTCGTCGTCGTCCTAGTCGTCGTCGTCGTCGTCGTCGTCGTCGTCGTCCTAGTCGTCGTCGTCGTCGTCGTCGTCGTTGTCCTAGTCGTCGTCGTCGTCGTCGTCCTAGTCGTCGTCGTCGTCGTCGTCATCCTAGTCGTCGTCGTCGTCGTCGTCATCCTAGTCGTCGTCGTCGTCGTCGTCGTCGTCGTCCTAGTCGTCGTCGTCGTCGTCGTCGTCGTCGTCCTAGTCGTCGTCGTCGTCGTCGTCGTCCTCGTCGTCCTCGTCCTCGTCGTCCTCGTCCTCGTCGTCCTCGTCCTCGTCGTCCTCGTCCTCGTCGTCCTCGTCCTCGTCGTCCTCGTCCTCGTCGTCCTCGTCCTCGTCGTCCTCGTCCTCGTCGTCCTCGTCCTCGTCGTCCTCGTCCTCGTCCTCGTCGTCCTCGTCCTCGTCGTCCTCGTCCTCGTCGTCCTCGTCATCGTCGTCCTCGTCCTCGTCGTCCACGTCCTCGTCGTCCTCGTCCTCGTCCTCGTCCTCGTCCTCGTCCTCGTCCTCGTCCTCGTCGTCCTCGTCGTCCTCGTCCTCGTCCTCGTCCTCGTCCTCGTCCTCGTCCTCGTCGTCCTCGTCGTCCTCGTCGTCCTCGTCCTCGTCCTCGTCGTCCTCGTCCACGTCCTCGTCCTCGTCCTCGTCGTCCTCGTCCTCGTCGTCCTCGTCCTCGTCGTCCTCGTCCTCGTCGTCCTCGTCCTCGTCGTCCTCGTCGTCCTCGTCCTCGTCGTCCTCGTCGTCCTCGTCGTCCTCGTCGTCCTCGTCCTCGTCCTCGTCGTCCTCGTCCTCGTCGTCCTCGTCCTCGTCCTCGTCCTCGTCCTCGTCCTCGTCCTCGTCCTCGTCCTCGTCCTCGTCCTCGTCGTCGTCGTCGTCGTCGTCGTCGTCGTCGTCGTCCTAGTCGTCGTCGTCGTCGTCGTCGTCGTCGTCCTAGTCGTCGTCGTCGTCGTCGTCGTCGTCGTCGTCGTCGTCGTCGTCGTCGTCCTAGTCGTCGTCGTCGTCGTCCTAGTCGTCGTCGTCGTCGTCCTAGTCGTCGTCGTCGTCGTCGTCGTCCTAGTCGTCGTCGTCGTCGTCGTCCTAGTCGTCGTCGTCGTCGTCGTCGTCGTCGTCCTAGTCGTCGTCGTCGTCGTCGTCGTCGTCCTAGTCGTCGTCGTCGTCGTCGTCCTAGTCGTCGTCGTCGTCGTCGTCCTAGTCGTCGTCGTCGTCGTCGTCGTCGTCCTAGTCGTCGTCGTCGTCGTCGTCGTCCTAGTCGTCGTCGTCGTGGTCGTCGTCGTCCTAGTCGTCGTCGTCGTCGTCGTCGTCGTCCTAGTCGTCGTCGTCGTCGTCGTCGTCCTAGTCGTCGTCGTCGTCGTCCTAGTCGTCGTCGTCGTCGTCGTCGTCCTAGTCGTCGTCGTCGTCGTCCTAGTCGTCGTCGTCGTCGTCGTCGTCCTAGTCGTCGTCGTCGTCGTCGTCGTCGTCCTAGTCGTCGTCGTCGTCGTCGTCGTCGTCCTAGTCGTCGTCGTCGTCGTCGTCGTCCTAGTCCTCGTCGTCCTCGTCGTCGTCCTCGTCGTCCTCGTCGTCCTCGTCGTCCTCGTCCTCGTCGTCGTCGTCGTCGTCGTCGTCGTCCTAGTCGTCGTCGTCGTCGTCGTCCTAGTCGTCGTCGTCGTCGTCCTAGTCCTCGTCGTCCTCGTCGTCGTCCTCGTCGTCCTCGTCGTCCTCGTCGTCCTCGTCCTCGTCGTCCTCGTCCTCGTCGTCCTCGTCCTCGTCGTCCTCGTCCTCGTCGTCCTCGTCCTCGTCGTCCTCGTCGTCCTCGTCCTCGTCGTCCTCGTCCTCGTCCTCGTCCTCGTCGTCCTCGTCCTCGTCCTCGTCGTCCTCGTCCTCGTCGTCCTCGTCCTCGTCCTCGTCGTCCTCGTCCTCGTCGTCCTCGTCCTCGTCGTCCTCGTCCTCGTCGTCCTCGTCCTCGTCGTCCTCGTCCTCATCGTCCTCGTCCTCGTCCTCGTCGTCCTCGTCCTCGTCCTCGTCGTCCTCGTCCTCATCGTCCTCGTCCTCGTTCTCGTCGTCCTCGTCCTCGTCCTCGTCCTCGTCCTCGTCCTCGTCCTCGTCCTCGTCCTCGTCCTCGTCCTCGTCCTCGTCCTCGTCCTCGTCCTCGTCCTCGTCCTCGTCCTCGTCGTCCTCGTCGTCGTCGTCGTCGTCGTCGTCGTCGTCGTCGTCGTCGTCGTCGTCGTCGTCGTCGTCGTCGTCGTCGTCGTCCTAGTCGTCGTCGTCGTCGTCGTCGTCGTCCTAGTCGTCGTCGTCGTCGTCGTCGTCGTCGTCCTAGTCGTCGTCGTCGTCGTCGTCGTCGTCGTCGTCCTAGTCGTCGTCGTCGTCGTCGTCGTCGTCGTCGTCGTCCTAGTCGTCGTCGTCGTCGTCGTCGTCGTCGTCCTAGTCGTCGGCGTCGTCGTCGTCGTCGTCGTCCTAGTCGTCGTCGTCGTCGTCGTCCTAGTCGTCGTCGTCGTCGTCGTCGTCGTCGTCCTAGTCGTCGTCGTCGTCGTCGTCGTCGTCGTCGTCCTAGTCGTCGTCGTCGTCGTCGTCGTCGTCCTAGTCGTCGTCGTCGTCGTCGTCGTCGTCGTCCTCGTCGTCGTCCTCGTCGTCCTCGTCGTCTTCCTCGTCGTCTTCCTCGTCCTCGTCGTCCTCGTCCTCGTCGTCCTCGTCCTCGTCGTCCTCGTCCTCGTCGTCCTCGTCCTCGTCGTCCTCGTCCTCGTCGTCCTCGTCCTCGTCGTCCTCGTCCTCGTCGTCCTCGTCCTCGTCGCCCTCGTCCTCGTCGTCCTCGTCCTCGTCGTCCTCGTCCTCGTCGTCCTCGTCCTCGTCGTCCTCGTCCTCGTCGTCCTCGTCCTCGTCGTCCTCGTCCTCGTCGTCCTCGTCCTCGTCGTCCTCGTCCTCGTCGTCCTCGTCCTCGTCGTCCTCGTCGTCCTCGTCCTCGTCGTCCTCGTCCTCGTCGTCCTCGTCCTCGTCGTCCTCGTCGTCCTCGTCCTCGTCGTCCTCGTCCTCGTCGTCCTCGTCCTCGTCGTCCTCGTCGTCCTCGTCCTCGTCCTCGTCGTCCTCGTCCTCGTCCTCGTCCTCGTCCTCGTCCTCGTCCTCGTCCTCGTCCTCGTCCTCGTCCTCGTCCTCGTCGTCCTCGTCCTCGTCGTCCTCGTCCTCGTCGTCCTCGTCCTCGTCGTCCTCGTCGTCCTCGTCCTCGTCCTCGTCCTCGTCCTCGTCCTCGTCCTCGTCGTCCTCGTCCTCGTCGTCCTCGTCCTCGTCGTCCTCGTCCTCGTCGTCCTCGTCCTCGTCGTCCTCGTCCTCGTCGTCCTCGTCCTCGTCGTCCTCGTCCTCGTCGTCCTCGTCCTCGTCGTCCTCGTCCTCGTCGTCCTCGTCCTCGTCGTCCTCGTCCTCGTCGTCCTCGTCCTCGTCGTCCTCGTCGTCCTCGTCCTCGTCGTCCTCGTCCTCGTCGTCCTCGTCCTCGTCGTCGTCGTCGTCGTCGTCGTAGTCGTCGTCGTCGTCGTCCTAGTCGTCGTCGTCGTCGTCGTCGTCGTCGTCCTAGTCGTCGTCGTCGTCGTCGTCCTAGTCGTCGTCGTCGTCGTCGTCGTCCTAGTCGTCGTCGTCGTCGTCGTCGTCGTCCTAGTCGTCGTCGTCGTCGTCGTGGTCGTCCTAGTCGTCGTCGTCGTCGTCGTCGTCGTCCTAGTCGTCGTCGTCGTCGTCGTCGTCGTCCTAGTCGTCGTCGTCGTCGTCGTCGTCGTCCTAGTCGTCGTCGTCGTCGTCGTCCTAGTCCTCGTCGTCCTCGTCGTCCTCGTCGTCCTCGTCGTCCTCGTCGTCGTCCTCGTCGTCCTCGTCGTCCTCGTCGTCCTCGTCGTCGTCCTCGTCGTCCTCGTCGTCGTCGTCCTCGTCGTCCTAGTCGTCGTCGTCGTCCTAGTCGTCGTCGTCGTCCTAGTCGTCGTCGTCGTCCTCGTCCTCGTCGTCCTCGTCCTCGTCGTCCTCGTCCTCGTCGTCCTCGTCCTCGTCCTCGTCCTCGTCCTCGTCCTCGTCCTCGTCCTCGTCGTCCTCGTCGTCCTCGTCGTCCTCGTCGTCCTCGTCCTCGTCGTCCTCGTCCTCGTCCTCGTCCTCGTCCTCGTCCTCGTCCTCGTCCTCGTCCTCGTCCTCGTCCTCGTCCTCGTCCTCGTCCTCGTCCTCGTCCTCGTCCTCGTCCTCGTCCTCGTCCTCGTCCTCGTCCTCGTCCTCGTCCTCGTCGTCGTCGTCGTCCTCGTCGTCGTCGTCGTCCTCGTCGTGGTCGTCGTCCTCGTCGTGGTGGTCGTCGTCCTCGTCGTCGTCGTCGTCCTCGTCGTCCTCGTCGTCCTCGTCGTCCTCGTCGTCCTCGTCGTCCTCGTCGTCCTCGTCGTCCTCGTCGTCGTCCTCGTCGTCCTCGTCGTCCTCGTCGTCCTCGTCGTCCTCGTCGTCGTCCTCGTCGTCCTCGTCGTCGTCCTCGTCATCCTCGTCGTCGTCCTCGTCGTCCTCGTCGTCGTCCTCGTCGTCCTAGTCGTCGTCGTCGTCCTAGTCGTCGTCGTCGTCCTAGTCGTCGTCGTCGTCCTCGTCCTCGTCCTCGTCCTCGTCGTCCTCGTCCTCGTCGTCCTCGTCCTCGTCGTCCTCGTCCTCGTCGTCCTCGTCCTCGTCCTCGTCGTCCTCGTCCTCGTCGTCCTCGTCCTCGTCGTCCTCGTCCTCGTCGTCCTCTTCCTCGTCGTCCTCGTCCTCGTCGTCCTCGTCCTCGTCGTCCTCGTCCTCGTCGTCCTCGTCCTCGTCGTCCTCGTCCTCGTCGTCCTCGTCCTCGTCGTCCTCGTCCTCGTCGTCCTCGTCCTCGTCGTCCTCGTCCTCGTCGTCCTCGTCCTCGTCGTCCTCGTCCTCGTCGTCCTCGTCCTCGTCCTCGTCGTCCTCGTCCTCGTCGTCCTCGTCCTCGTCGTCCTCGTCCTCGTCGTCCTCGTCCTCGTCCTCGTCGTCCTCGTCGTCCTCGTCCTCGTCGTCCTCGTCCTCGTCGTCCTCGTCGTCGTCGTCCTCGTCCTCGTCGTCCCCGTCGTCGTCGTCGTCCTCGCCGTCGTCGTCGTCCTCGCCGTCGTCGTCGTCCTCGTCGTCGTCGTCGTCGTCGTCCTCGTCGTCGTCGTCGTCCTCGTCGTCGTCGTCGTCCTCGTCGTCGTCGTCGTCCTCGTCGTCGTCGTCGTCCTCGTCGTGGTCGTCGTCCTCGTCGTAGTGGTCGTCGTCCTCGTCGTCGTCGTCGTCCTCGTCGTCCTCGTCGTCCTCGTCGTCGTCGTCGTCCTCGTCGTCGTCGTCGTCCTCGTCGTGGTCGTCGTCGTCCTCGTCGTCGTCGTCGTCCTCGTCGTCCTCGTCGTCCTCGTCGTCGTCGTCGTCCTCGTCGTGGTCGTCGTCGTCCTCGTCGTCGTCGTCGTCCTCGTCGTCCTCGTCGTCCTCGTCGTCCTCGTCGTCCTCGTCGTCCTCGTCGTCCTCGTCGTCCTCGTCGTCCTCGTCGTCGTCCTCGTCGTCCTCGTCGTCCTCGTCGTCGTCCTCGTCGTCGTCCTCGTCGTCGTCCTCGTCGTCCTCGTGGTCGTCCTCGTCGTCCTCGTCGTCGTCCTCGTCGTCCTCGTCGTCGTCCTCGTCGTTCTCGTCGTCCTCGTCGTCTTCCTCGTCGTCTTCCTCGTCGTCGTCGTCGTCGTCCTCGTCGTCGTCGTCGTCGTCCTCGTCGTCCTCGTCGTCCTCGTCGTCCTCGTCGTCCTCGTCGTCCTCGTCGTCCTCGTCGTCCTCGTCGTCCTCTCGTCCTCCTCGTCGTCCTCGTCGTCCTCGTCGTCGTCCTCGTCGTCGTCCTCGTCGTCCTCGTCGTCGTCCTCGTCGTCCTCGTCGTCGTCCTCGTCGCCGTCGTCGTCGTCCTCGCCGTCGTCGTCGTCCCCGTCGTCGTCGTCGTCCCCGTCGTCGTCGTAGTCCTCGCCGTCGTCGTCGTCCTCGTCGTCGTCGTCGTCCTCGTCGTCGTCGTCGTCCTCGTCGTCGTCGTCGTCCTCGTCGTGGTCGTCGTCCTCGTCGTGGTCGTCGTCGTCCTCGTCGTCGTCGTCGTCCTCGTCGTCCTCGTCGTCCTCGTCGTCCTCGTCGTCCTCGTCGTCCTCGTCGTCCTCGTCGTCCACGTCGTCCTCGTCGTCCTCGTCGTCCTCGTCGTCGTCCTCGTCGTCCTCGTCGTCCTCGTCGTCGTCCTCGTCGTCCTCGTCGTCGTCCTCGTCGTCCTCGTGGTCGTCCTCGTCGTCCTCGTCGTCGTCCTCGTCGTCCTCGTCGTCGTCCTCGTCGTCCTCGTCGTCCTCGTCGTCTTCCTCGTCGTCGTCGTCGTCGTCGTCCTCGTCGTCCTCGTCGTCCTCGTCGTCCTCGTCGTCCTCGTCGTCCTCGTCGTCCTCGTCGTCCTCGTCGTCCTCGTCGTCCTCGTCGTCCTCGTCGTCCTCGTCGTCGTCCTCGTCGTCCTCGTCGTCCTCGTCGTCGTCCTCGTCGTCCTCGTGGTCGTCCTCGTCGTCCTCGTCGTCGTCCTCGTCGTCCTCGTCGTCGTCCTCGTCGTCCTCGTCGTCCTCGTCGTCTTCCTCGTCGTCTTCCTCGTCGTCGTCGTCGTCGTCCTCGTCGTCGTCGTCGTCGTCCTCGTCGTCCTCGTCGTCCTCGTCGTCCTCGTCGTCCTCTCGTCCTCCTCGTCGTCCTCGTCGTCCTCGTCGTCGTCCTCGTCGTCGTCCTCGTCGTCCTCGTCCTCGTCGTCCTCGTCATCGTCGTCCTCGTCCTCGTCGTCCTCGTCATCGTCGTCCTCGTCCTCGTCGTCCTCGTCCTCGTCGTCCTCGTCCTCGTCGTCCTCGTCCTCGTCGTCCTCGTCCTCGTCCTCCTCGTCCTCGTCCTCGTCGTCCTCGTCCTCGTCGTCCTCGTCCTCGTCGTCCTCGTCCTCGTCGTCCTCGTCCTCGTCGTCCTCGTCCTCGTCGTCCTCGTCCTCGTCGTCCTCGTCCTCGTCCTCGTCGTCCTCGTCCTCGTCGTCCTCGTCGTCGTCGTCGTCGTCGTCCTCGTCGTCGTCCTCGTCGTCGTCCTCGTCGTCGTCCTCGTCGTCGTCCTCGTCCTCGTCGTCCTCGTCGTCCTCGTCGTCCTCGTCGTCCTCGTCGTCCTCGTCGTCCTCGTCGTCCTCGTCGTCCTCGTCGTCCTCGTCGTCCTCGTCGTCCTCGTCGTCCTCGTCGTCGTCCTCGTCGTCCTCGTCGTCGTCCTCGTCGTCGTCCTCGTCCTCGTCCTCGTCCTCGTCCTCGTCCTCGTCGTCCTCGTCGTCCTCGTCGTCCCCGTCGCCCTCGTCGTCCCCGTCGTCCCCGTCGTCCTCGTCGTCCTCGTCGTCCTCGTCGTCCTAGTCGTCCTCGTCGTCCTCGTCCTCGTCCTCGTCCTCGTCCTCGTCGTCCTCGTCCTCGTCGTCCTCGTCCTCGTCGTCCTCGTCCTCGTCGTCCTCGTCCTCGTCGTCCTCGTCCTCGTCCTCGTCGTCCTCGTCCTCGTCGTCCTCGTCGTCGTCGTCGTCGTCGTCCTCGTCGTCGTCCTCGTCGTCGTCCTCGTCGTCGTCCTCGTCGTCGTCCTCGTCCTCGTCGTCCTCGTCGTCCTCGTCGTCCTCGTCGTCCTCGTCGTCCTCGTCGTCCTCGTCGTCCTCGTCGTCCTCGTCGTCCTCGTCGTCCTCGTCGTCCTCGTCGTCGTCCTCGTCGTCCTCGTCGTCGTCCTCGTCGTCGTCCTCGTCCTCGTCCTCGTCCTCGTCCTCGTCGTCCTCGTCGTCCTCGTCGTCCCCGTCGCCCTCGTCGTCCCCGTCGTCCCCGTCGTCCTCGTCGTCCTCGTCGTCCTCGTCGTCCTAGTCGTCCTCGTCGTCCTCGTCCTCGTCCTCGTCCTCGTCCTCGTCCTCGTCCTCGTCCTCGTCGTCCTCGTCCTCGTCGTCCTCGTCCTCGTCGTCCTCGTCCTCGTCGTCCTCGTCCTCGTCGTCCTCGTCATCGTCGTCCTCGTCCTCGTCGTCCTCGTCCTCGTCGTCCTCGTCCTCGTCGTCCTCGTCCTCGTCCTCGTCGTCCTCGTCCTCGTCGTCCTCGTCCTCGTCCTCGTCGTCCTCGTCCTCGTCGTCCTCGTCCTCGTCCTCGTCCTCGTCGTCCTCGTCCTCGTCGTCCTCGTCCTCGTCGTCCTCGTCCTCGTCGTCCTCGTCGTCCTCGTCCTCGTCGTCCTCGTCCTCGTCGTCCTCGTCGTCGTCGTCGTCGTCGTCCTCGTCGTCCTCGTCGTCCTCGTCCTCGTCGTCCTCGTCGTCCTCGTCCTCGTCGTCCTCGTCCTCGTCCTCGTCCTCGTCCTCGTCCTCGTCCTCGTCCTCGTCCTCGTCCTCGTCCTCGTCCTCGTCCTCGTCCTCGTCCTCGTCCTCGTCCTCGTCGTCCTCGTCCTCGTCGTCGTCGTCGTCCTCGTCGTCGTCCTCGTCGTCGTCGTCGTCCTCGTCGTCGTCGTCGTCCTCGCCGTCGTCGTCGTCCTCGCCGTCCTCGTCGTCCTCGTCCTCGTCCTCGTCCTCGTCCTCGTCCTCGTCGTCCTCGTCCTCGTCGTCCTCGTCCTCGTCGTCCTCGTCCTCGTCGTCCTCGTCCTCGTCGTCCTCGTCCTCGTCGTCCTCGTCCTCGTCCTCGTCGTCCTCGTCCTCGTCGTCCTCGTCGTCGTCGTCGTCGTCGTCCTCGTCGTCGTCCTCGTCGTCGTCCTCGTCGTCGTCCTCGTCGTCGTCCTCGTCCTCGTCGTCCTCGTCGTCCTCGTCGTCCTCGTCGTCCTCGTCGTCCTCGTCGTCCTCGTCGTCCTCGTCGTCCTCGTCGTCCTCGTCGTCCTCGTCGTCCTCGTCGTCCTCGTCGTCGTCCTCGTCGTCCTCGTCGTCGTCGTCGTCCTCGTCCTCGTCCTCGTCCTCGTCCTCGTCGTCCTCGTCGTCCTCGTCGTCCCCGTCGCCCTCGTCGTCCCCGTCGTCCCCGTCGTCCTCGTCGTCCTCGTCGTCCTCGTCGTCCTAGTCGTCCTCGTCGTCCTCGTCCTCGTCCTCGTCCTCGTCCTCGTCCTCGTCCTCGTCGTCCTCGTCCTCGTCGTCCTCGTCCTCGTCGTCCTCGTCCTCGTCGTCCTCGTCCTCGTCGTCCTCGTCCTCGTCGTCCTCGTCATCGTCGTCCTCGTCCTCGTCGTCCTCGTCCTCGTCGTCCTCGTCCTCGTCGTCCTCGTCCTCGTCGTCCTCGTCCTCGTCGTCCTCGTCCTCGTCGTCCTCGTCCTCGTCCTCCTCGTCCTCGTCCTCGTCCTCGTCGTCCTCGTCCTCGTCGTCCTCGTCCTCGTCGTCCTCGTCCTCCTCGTCCTCGTCGTCCTCGTCCTCGTCGTCCTCGTCCTCGTCGTCCTCGTCCTCGTCGTCCTCGTCCTCGTCGTCCTCGTCCTCGTCGTCCTCGTCCTCGTCGTCCTCGTCCTCGTCGTCCTCGTCCTCGTCCTCGTCGTCCTCGTCCTCGTCCTCGTCCTCGTCGTCCTCGTCCTCGTCGTCCTCGTCCTCGTCCTCGTCCTCGTCCTCGTCCTCGTCCTCGTCCTCGTCCTCGTCCTCGGCCTCGTCGTCCTCGTCCTCGGCCTCGTCGTCCTCGTCCTCGTCGTCCTCGTCCTCGTCGTCCTCGTCCTCGTCGTCCTCGTCCTCGTCGTCCTCGTCCTCGTCGTCCTCGTCCTCGTCGTCCTCGTCCTCGTCGTCCTCGTCCTCGTCGTCCTCGTCCTCGTCGTCCTCGTCCTCGTCGTCCTCGTCCTCGTCGTCCTCGTCGTCCTCGTCCTCGTCGTCCTCGTCCTCGTCGTCCTCGTCCTCGTCGTCCTCGTCGTCCTCGTCCTCGTCCTCGTCGTCCTCGTCCTCGTCGTCCTCGTCCTCGTCGTCCTCGTCGTCCTCGTCCTCGTCGTCCTCGTCCTCGTCGTCCTCGACCTCGTCGTCCTCGTCCTCGTCGTCCTCGTCCTCGTCGTCCTCGTCCTCGTCCTCGTCGTCCTCGTCCTCGTCGTCCTCGTCCTCGTCCTCGTCGTCCTCGTCGTCCTCGTCCTCGTCGTCCTCGTCCTCGTCCTCGTCGTCCTCGTCGTCCTCGTCCTCGTCGTCCTCGTCCTCGTCCTCGTCCTCGTCCTCGTCCTCGTCCTCGTCCTCGTCCTCGTCCTCGTCCTCGTCCTCGTCCTCGTCCTCGTCCTCGTCCTCGTCCTCGTCCTCGTCCTCGTCCTCGTCCTCGTCCTCGTCCTCGTCCTCGTCCTCGTCCTCGTCGTCCTCGTCCTCGTCGTCCTCGTCCTCGTCGTCCTCGTCGTCCTCGTCCTCGTCGTCCTCGTCGTCCTCGTCCTCGTCGTCCTCGTCCTCGTCGTCCTCGTCCTCGTCGTCCTCGTCCTCGTCGTCCTCGTCCTCGTCGTCCTCGTCCTCGTCGTCCTCGTCCTCGTCGTCCTCGTCCTCGTCGTCCTCGTCCTCGTCGCCCTCGTCCTCGTCGTCCTCGTCCTCGTCGTCCTCGTCGTCCTCGTCGGCCTCGTCGTCCTCGTCCTCGTCGTCCTCGTCCTCGTCGTCCTCGTCGTCCTCGTCCTCGTCGTCCTCGTCCTCGTCGTCCTCGTCCTCGTCGTCCTCGTCCTCGTCGTCCTCGTCCTCGTTCTCGTCGTCCTCGTCCTCGTCCTCGTCCTCGTCCTCGTCGTCCTCGTCCTCGTCGTCCTCGTCCTCGTCGTCCTCGTCCTCGTCGTCCTCGTCCTCGTCGTCCTCGTCCTCGTCGTCCTCGTCCTCGTCCTCGTCGTCCTCGTCCTCGTCGTCCTCGTCCTCGTCGTCCTCGTCCTCGTCGTCCTCGTCCTCGTCGTCCTCGTCCTCGTCCTCGTCGTCCTCGTCCTCGTCGTCCTCGTCCTCGCCGTCCTCGTCGTCCTCGTCCTCGTCCTCGTCGTCCTCGTCCTCGTCGTCCTCGTCCTCGTCGTCCTCGTCCTCGTCGTCCTCGTCCTCGTCGTCCTCGTCCTCGTCGTCCTCGTCCTCGTCGTCCTCGTCCTCGTCGTCCTCGTCCTCGTCGTCCTCGTCCTCGTCGTCCTCGTCCTCGTCGTCCTCGTCCTCGTCGTCCTCGTCCTCGTCGTCCTCGTCCTCGTCGTCCTCGTCCTCGTCGTCCTCGTCCTCGTCGTCCTCGTCCTCGTCGTCCTCGTCCTCGTCGTCCTCGTCCTCGTCCTCGTCGTCCTCGTCCTCGTCGTCCTCGTCGTCCTCGTCCTCGTCATCCTCGTCCTCGTCGTCCTCGTCCTCGTCGTCCTCGTCCTCGTCGTCCTCGTCGTCCTCGTCGTCCTCGTCGTCCTCGTCAGCCTCGTCGTCCTCGTCCTCGTCGTCCTCGTCCTCGTCGTCCTCGTCCTCGTCGTCCTCGTCGTCCTCGTCCTCGTCGTCCTCGTCCTCGTCGTCCTCGTCCTCGTCGTCCTCGTCCTCGTTCTCGTCGTCCTCGTCCTCGTCCTCGTCCTCGTCCTCGTCCTCGTCCTCGTCCTCGTCGTCCTCGTCCTCGTCGTCCTCGTCCTCGTCGTCCTCGTCCTCGTCGTCCTCGTCCTCGTCCTCGTCGTCCTCGTCCTCGTCGTCCTCGTCCTCGTCGTCCTCGTCCTCGTCGTCCTCGTCCTCGTCGTCCTCGTCCTCGTCGTCCTCGTCCTCGTCGTCCTCGTCCTCGTCGTCCTCGTCCTCGCCGTCCTCGTCGTCCTCGTCCTCGTCGTCCTCGTCCTCGTCCTCGTCCTCGTCGTCCTCGTCCTCGTCGTCCTCGTCCTCGTCGTCCTCGTCGTCCTCGTCCTCGTCGTCCTCGTCCTCGTCGTCCTCGTCCTCGTCGTCCTCGTCCTCGTCGTCCTCGTCCTCGTCGTCCTCGTCCTCGTCGTCCTCGTCCTTGTCGTCCTCGTCCTCGTCGTCCTCGTCCTCGTCGTCCTCGTCCTCGTCGCCCTCGTCCTCGTCGTCCTCGTCCTCGTCGTCCTCGTCGTCCTCGTCGGCCTCGTCGTCCTCGTCCTCGTCGTCCTCGTCGTCCTCGTCCTCGTCGTCCTCGTCGTCCTCGTCGGCCTCGTCGTCCTCGTCCTCGTCGTCCTCGTCCTCGTCGTCCTCGTCGTCCTCGTCCTCGTCGTCCTCGTCCTCGTCGTCCTCGTCGTCCTCGTCCTCGTCGTCCTCGTCCTCGTCGTCCTCGTCCTCGTTCTCGTCGTCCTCGTCCTCGTCCTCGTCCTCGTCGTCCTCGTCCTCGTCGTCCTCGTCCTCGTCGTCCTCGTCCTCGTCCTCGTCGTCCTCGTCCTCGTCGTCCTCGTCCTCGTCGTCCTCGTCCTCGTCGTCCTCGTCCTCGTCGTCCTCGTCCTCGTCGTCCTCGTCCTCGTCGTCCTCGTCCTCGTCGTCCTCGTCCTCGTCGTCCTCGTCCTCGCCGTCCTCGTCGTCCTCGTCCTCGTCGTCCTCGTCCTCGTCCTCGTCGTCCTCGTCCTCGTCGTCCTCGTCCTCGTCGTCCTCGTCCTCGTCGTCCTCGTCCTCGTCGTCCTCGTCCTCGTCGTCCTCGTCCTCGTCGTCCTCGTCCTCGTCGTCCTCGTCCTCGTCGTCTTCGTCCTCGTCGTCCTCGTCCTCGTCGTCCTCGTCCTCGTCGTCCTCGTCCTCGTCGTCCTCGTCCTCGTCGTCCTCGTCCTCGTCGTCCTCGTCCTCGTCGTCCTCGTCCTCGTCGTCCTCGTCCTCGTCCTCGTCGTCCTCGTCCTCGTCGTCCTCGTCGTCCTCGTCCTCGTCATCCTCGTCCTCGTCGTCCTCGTCCTCGTCGTCCTCGTCGTCCTCGTCGTCCTCGTCGTCCTCGTCGTCCTCGTCCTCGTCGTCCTCGTCCTCGTCGTCCTCGTCGTCCTCGTCCTCGTCGTCCTCGTCGCCCTCGTCCTCGTCGTCCTCGTCCTCGTCCTCGTCGTTCTCGTCCTCGTCGTCCTCGTCCTCGTCGTCCTCGTCCTCGTCGTCCTCGTCCTCGTCCTCGTCCTCGTCGTCCTCGTCCTCGTCCTCGTCGTCCTCGTCCTCGTCGTCCTCGTCCTCGTCATCGTCCTCGTCGTCCTCGTCCTCGTCGTCCTCGTCCTCGTCGTCCTCGTCCTCGTCGTCCTCGTCCTCGTCGTCCTCGTCGTCCTCGTCGTCCTCGTCCTCGTCGTCCTCGTCCTCGTCGTCCTCGTCCTCGTCGTCCTCGTCGTCCTCGTCGTCCTCGTCGTCCTCGTCGTCCTCGTCGTCCTCGTCGTCCTCGTCGTCCTCGTCGTCCTCGTCGTCCTCGTCGTCCTCGTCGTCCTCGTCGTCCTCGTCGTCCTCGTCGTCCTCGTCCTCGTCCTCGTCCTCGTCGTCCTCGTCCTCGTCCTCGTCCTCGTCCTCGTCCTCGTCCTCGTCCTCGTCGTCCTCGACCTCGTCGTCCTCGTCCTCGTCCTCGTCCTCGTCCTCGTCGTCCTCGTCCTCGTCCTCGTCGTCCTCGTCGTCCTCGTCCTCGTCCTCGTCCTCGTCCTCGTCCTCGTCCTCGTCCTCGTCGTCCTCGTCGTCCTCGTCCTCGTCCTCGTCGTCCTCGTCCTCGTCGTCCTCGTCCTCCTCGTCCTCGTCGTCCTCGTCCTCGTCGTCCTCGTCGTCCTCGTCCTCGTCGTCCTCGTCCTCGTCGTCCTCGTCCTCGTCGTCGTCGTCCTCGTCCTCGTCGTCCTCGTCCTCGTCGTCCTCGTCCTCGTCGTCCTCGTCCTCGTCGTCCTCGTCCTCGTCGTCCTCGTCCTCGTCGTCCTCGTCGTCCTCGTCGTCCTCGTCCTCGTCCTCGTCCTCGTCCTCGTCCTCGTCCTCGTCCTCGTCCTCGTCCTCGTCCTCGTCCTCGTCCTCGTCCTCGTCGTCCTCGTCGTCCTCGTCGTCCTCGTCCTCGTCGTCCTCGTCCTCGTCCTCGTCGTCCTCGTCCTCGTCGTCCTCGTCCTCGTCGTCCTCGTCCTCGTCGTCCTCGTCCTCGTCGTCCTCGTCCTCGTCGTCCTCGTCCTCGTCGTCCTCGTCCTCGTCGTCCTCGTCCTCGTCCTCGTCGTCCTCGTCCTCGTCGTCCTCGTCCTCGTCGTCCTCGTCCTCGTCGTCCTCGTTCTCGTCGTCCTCGTCGTCCTCGTCCTCGTCGTCCTCGTCCTCGTCGTCCTCGTCCTCGTCGTCCTCGTCCTCGCCGTCCTCGTCGTCCTCGTCCTCGTCGTCCTCGTCCTCGTCCTCGTCCTCGTCGTCCTCGTCCTCGTCGTCCTCGTCCTCGTCGTCCTCGTCGTCCTCGTCCTCGTCGTCCTCGTCCTCGTCGTCCTCGTCCTCGTCGTCCTCGTCCTCGTCGTCCTCGTCCTCGTCGTCCTCGTCCTCGTCGTCCTCGTCCTCGTCGTCCTCGTCCTTGTCGTCCTCGTCCTCGTCGTCCTCGTCCTCGTCGTCCTCGTCCTCGTCGCCCTCGTCCTCGTCGTCCTCGTCCTCGTCGTCCTCGTCGTCCTCGTCGGCCTCGTCGTCCTCGTCCTCGTCGTCCTCGTCGTCCTCGTCGGCCTCGTCGTCCTCGTCCTCGTCGTCCTCGTCCTCGTCGTCCTCGTCGTCCTCGTCCTCGTCGTCCTCGTCCTCGTCGTCCTCGTCCTCGTCGTCCTCGTCCTCGTTCTCGTCGTCCTCGTCCTCGTCCTCGTCCTCGTCGTCCTCGTCCTCGTCGTCCTCGTCCTCGTCGTCCTCGTCCTCGTCGTCCTCGTCCTCGTCGTCCTCGTCGTCCTCGTCCTCGTCGTCCTCGTCCTCGTCCTCGTCGTCCTCGTCCTCGTCGTCCTCGTCCTCGTCGTCCTCGTCCTCGTCGTCCTCGTCCTCGTCGTCCTCGTCCTCGTCGTCCTCGTCCTCGTCGTCCTCGTCCTCGTCGTCCTCGTCCTCGCCGTCCTCGTCGTCCTCGTCCTCGTCCTCGTCGTCCTCGTCCTCGTCGTCCTCGTCCTCGTCGTCCTCGTCCTCGTCGTCCTCGTCCTCGTCGTCCTCGTCCTCGTCGTCCTCGTCCTCGTCGTCCTCGTCCTCGTCGTCCTCGTCCTCGTCGTCCTCGTCCTCGTCGTCCTCGTCCTCATCGTCCTCGTCCTCGTCGTCCTCGTCCTCGTCGTCCTCGTCCTCGTCGTCCTCGTCCTCGTCGTCCTCGTCCTCGTCGTCCTCGTCCTCGTCGTCCTCGTCCTCGTCGTCCTCGTCCTCGTCGTCCTCGTCCTCGTCCTCGTCGTCCTCGTCCTCGTCGTCCTCGTCCTCGTCGTCCTCGTCCTCGTCCTCGTCGTCCTCGTCCTCGTCGTCCTCGTCGTCCTCGTCCTCGTCATCCTCGTCCTCGTCGTCCTCGTCCTCGTCGTCCTCGTCGTCCTCGTCGTCCTCGTCGTCCTCGTCCTCGTCGTCCTCGTCCTCGTCGTCCTCGTCGTCCTCGTCCTCGTCGTCCTCGTCCTCGTCCTCGTCGTCCTCGTCCTCGTCGTCCTCGTCCTCGTCGTCCTCGTCCTCGTCGTCCTCGTCCTCGTCGTCCTCGTCCTCGTCGTCCTCGTCCTCGTCCTCGTCGTCCTCGTCCTCGTCGTCCTCGTCCTCGTCGTCCTCGTCCTCGTCGTCCTCGTCCTCGTCGTCCTCGTCCTCGTCGTCCTCGTTCTCGTCGTCCTCGTCGTCCTCGTCCTCGTCGTCCTCGTCCTCGTCGTCCTCGTCGTCCTCGTCCTCGTCCTCGTCGTCCTCGTCCTCGTCGTCCTCGTCCTCGTCGTCCTCGTCCTCGTCGTCCTCGTCCTCGTCGTCCTCGTCGTCCTCGTCCTCGTCGTCCTCGTCCTCGTCCTCGTCCTCGTCCTCGTCCTCGTCCTCGTCCTCGTCCTCGTCCTCGTCCTCGTCCTCGTCGTCCTCGTCGTCCTCGTCCTCGTCATCCTCGTCCTCGTCGTCCTCGTCCTCGTCGTCCTCGTCGTCCTCGTCGTCCTCGTCGTCCTCGTCGGCCTCGTCGTCCTCGTCCTCGTCGTCCTCGTCCTCGTCGTCCTCGTCGTCCTCGTCCTCGTCGTCCTCGTCCTCGTCGTCCTCGTCCTCGTCGTCCTCGTCCTCGTTCTCGTCGTCCTCGTCCTCGTCCTCGTCCTCGTCCTCGTCCTCGTCCTCGTCCTCGTCGTCCTCGTCCTCGTCGTCCTCGTCCTCGTCGTCCTCGTCCTCGTCGTCCTCGTCCTCGTCGTCCTCGTCCTCGTCGTCCTCGTCCTCGTCGTCCTCGTCCTCGTCCTCGTCCTCGTCGTCCTCGTCCTCGTCGTCCTCGTCCTCGTTCTCGTCGTCCTCGTCCTCGTCGTCCTCGTCCTCGTCGTCCTCGTCCTCGTCGTCCTCGTCCTCGTCGTCCTCGTCCTCGTCGTCCTCGTCCTCGTCGTCCTCGTCCTCGTCGTCCTCGTCCTCGTCGCCCTCGTCCTCGTCGTCCTCGTCCTCGTCGTCCTCGTCCTCGTCGTCCTCGTCGTCCTCGTCCTCGTCGTCCTCGTCGTCCTCGTCCTCGTCGTCCTCGTCCTCGTCGTCCTCGTCGTCCTCGTCGTCCTCGTCCTCGTCCTCGTCGTCCTCGTCCTCGTCGTCCTCGTCCTCGTTCTCGTCGTCCTCGTCCTCGTCGTCCTCGTCCTCGTCGTCCTCGTCCTCGTCGTCCTCGTCCTCGTCGTCCTCGTCCTCGTCGTCCTCGTCCTCGTCGTCCTCGTCCTCGTCGTCCTCGTCCTCGTCGTCCTCGTCCTCGTCGTCCTCGTCCTCGTCGTCCTCGTCCTCGTCGTCCTCGTCCTCGTCCTCGTCGTCCTCGTCCTCGTTCTCGTCGTCCTCGTCCTCGTCCTCGTCCTCGTCCTCGTCCTCGTCGTCCTCGTCCTCGTCGTCCTCGTCCTCGTCGTCCTCGTCCTCGTCGTCCTCGTCCTCGTCGTCCTCGTCCTCGTCGTCCTCGTCCTCGTCGTCCTCGTCCTCGTCGTCCTCGTCCTCGTCCTCGTCGTCCTCGTCCTCGTCCTCGTCCTCGTCCTCGTCCTCGTCGTCCTCGTCCTCGTCGTCCTCGTCCTCGTCGTCCTCGTCCTCGTCGTCCTCGTCCTCGTCGTCCTCGTCCTCGTCGTCCTCGTCCTCGTCGTCCTCGTCCTCGTCGTCCTCGTCCTCGTCGTCCTCGTCCTCGTCGTCCTCGTCCTCGTCGTCCTCGTCCTCGTCGTCCTCGTCCTCGTCGTCCTCGTCCTCGTCGTCCTCGTCCTCGTCGTCCTCGTCCTCGTCGTCCTCGTCCTCGTCGTCCTCGTCCTCGTCGTCCTCGTCCTCGTCGTCCTCGTCCTCGTCGTCCTCGTCCTCGTCGTCCTCGTCCTCGTCGTCCTCGTCCTCGTCGTCCTCGTCCTCGTCGTCCTCGTCCTCGTCGTCCTCGTCCTCGTCGTCCTCGTCCTCGTCCTCGTCGTCCTCGTCGTCCTCGTCCTCGTCCTCGTCGTCCTCGTCCTCGTCCTCGTCCTCGTCCTCGTCCTCGTCCTCGTCCTCGTCCTCGTCCTCGTCCTCGTCCTCGTCGTCCTCGTCGTCCTCGTCCTCGTCGTCCTCGTCCTCGTCCTCGTCCTCGTCGTCCTCGTCCTCGTCGTCCTCGTCCTCGTCGTCCTCGTCCTCGTCGTCCTCGTCCTCGTCGTCCTCGTCCTCGTCGTCCACGTCCTCGTCGTCCTCGTCCTCGTCGTCCTCGTCCTCGTCGTCCTCGTCCTCGTCGCCCTCGTCCTCGTCGTCCTCGTCCTCGTCGTCCTCGTCCTCGTCGTCCTCGTCGTCCTCGTCCTCGTCGTCCTCGTCCTCGTCGTCCTCGTCGTCCTCGTCGTCCTCGTCGTCCTCGTCCTCGTCCTCGTCGTCCTCGTCCTCGTCGTCCTCGTCCTCGTCGTCCTCGTCCACGTCGTCCTCGTCCTCGTCGTCCTCGTCCTCGTCGTCCTCGTCCACGTCGTCCTCGTCCTCGTCGTCCTCGTCCTCGTCCTCGTCCTCGTCCTCGTCGTCCTCGTCCTCGTCGTCCTCGTCGTCCTCGTCCTCGTCGTCCTCGTCCTCGTCGCCCTCGTCCTCGTCGTCCTCGTCCTCGTCGTCCTCGTCGTCCTCGTCGTCCTCGTCCTCGTCGTCCTCGTCCTCGTCGTCCTCGTCCTCGTCGTCCTCGTCGTCCTCGTCCTCGTCGTCCTCGTCCTCGTCGTCCTCGTCCTCGTCGTCCTCGTCCTCGTCCTCGTCCTCGTCCTCGTCGTCCTCGTCCTCGTCGTCCTCGTCCTCGTCGTCCTCGTCCTCGTCGTCCTCGTCCTCGTCCTCGTCCTCGTCCTCGTCGTCCTCGTCCTCGTCCTCGTCGTCCTCGTCCTCGTCGTCCTCGTCCTCGTCCTCGTCCTCGTCCTCGTCCTCGTCCTCGTCGTCCTCGTCCTCGTCATCCTCGTCCTCGTCCTCGTCGTCCTCGTCCTCGTCGTCCTCGTCCTCGTCGTCCTCGTCCTCGTCGTCCTCGTCCTCGTCGTCCTCGTCGTCCTCGTCGTCCTCGTCCTCGTCGTCCTCGTCCTCGTCCTCGTCGTCCTCGTCCTCGTCGTCCTCGTCCTCGTCGTCCTCGTCCTCGTCGTCCTCGTCGTCCTCGTCCTCGTCGTCCTCGTCCTCGTCGCCCTCGTCCTCGTCGTCCTCGTCCTCGTCGTCCTCGTCGTCCTCGTCGTCCTCGTCCTCGTCGTCCTCGTCCTCGTCGTCCTCGTCGTCCTCGTCCTCGTCGTCCTCGTCCTCGTCGTCCTCGTCCTCGTCGTCCTCGTCCTCGTCCTCGTCCTCGTCCTCCTCGTCCTCGTCGTCCTCGTCCTCGTCGTCCTCGTCCTCGTCGTCCTCGTCCTCGTCCTCGTCCTCGTCCTCGTCGTCCTCGTCCTCGTCCTCGTCGTCCTCGTCCTCGTCGTCCTCGTCCTCGTCCTCGTCCTCGTCCTCGTCCTCGTCCTCGTCCTCGTCCTCGTCCTCGTCGTCCTCGTCCTCGTCATCCTCGTCCTCGTCCTCGTCGTCCTCGTCCTCGTCGTCCTCGTCGTCCTCGTCGTCCTCGTCCTCGTCGTCCTCGTCCTCGTCCTCGTCGTCCTCGTCCTCGTCGTCCTCGTCCTCGTCGTCCTCGTCCTCGTCGTCCTCGTCCTCGTCGTCCTCGTCCTCGTCGTCCTCGTCCTCGTCGTCCTCGTCCTCGTCGTCCTCGTCCTCGTCGTCCTCGTCCTCGTCGTCCTCGTCCTCGTCGTCCTCGTCCTCGTCGTCCTCGTCCTCGTCGTCCTCGTCCTCGTCGTCCTCGTTCTCGTCGTCCTCGTCGTCCTCGTCCTCGTCGTCCTCGTCCTCGTCGTCCTCGTCCTCGTCGTCCTCGTCCTCGTCGTCCTCGTCCTCGTCGTCCTCGTCGTCCTCGTCCTCGTCGTCCTCGTCATCCTCGTCCTCGTCGTCCTCGTCCTCGTCCTCGTCGTCCTCGTCCTCGTCGTCCTCGTCCTCGTCGTCCTCGTCCTCGTCGTCCTCGTCCTCGTCGTCCTCGTCCTCGTCGTCCTCGTCCTCGTCGTCCTCGTCCTCGTGGTCCTCGTCCTCGTCCTCGTCCTCGTCCTCGTCCTCGTCGTCCTCGTCGTCCTCGTCGTCCTCGTCGTCCTCGTCCTCGTCCTCGTCGTCCTCGTCCTCGTCCTCGCCGTCCTCGTCCTCGTCGTCCTCGTCCTCGTTCTCGTCGTCCTCGTCCTCGTCGTCCTCGTCCTCGTCGTCCTCGTCCTCGTCGTCCTCGTCCTCGTCGTCCTCGTCCTCGTCGTCCTCGTCCTCGTCGTCCTCGTCCTCGTCGTCCTCGTCCTCGTCGTCCTCGTCCTCGTCGTCCTCGTCCTCGTCGTCCTCGTCCTCGTCGTCCTCGTCCTCGTCGTCCTCGTCCTCGTCGTCCTCGTCCTCGTCGTCCTCGTCCTCGTCGTCCTCGTCCTCGTCGTCCTCGTCCTCGTCGTCCTCGTCCTCGTCGTCCTCGTCCTCGTCCTCGTCGTCCTCGTCCTCGTCCTCGTCGTCCTCGTCCTCGTCCTCGTCCTCGTCCTCGTCCTCGTCGTCCTCGTCCTCGTCCTCGTCGTCCTCGTCCACGTCGTCCTCGTCCTCGTCGTCCTCGTCCTCGTCGTCCTCGTCCTCGTCGTCCTCGTCCTCGTCGTCCTCGTCCTCGTCGTCCTCGTCCTCGTCGTCCTCGTCCTCGTCGTCCTCGTCCTCGTCGTCCTCGTCCTCGTCGTCCTCGTCCTCGTCCTCGTCCTCGTCCTCGTCCACGTCCTCGTCCTCGTCGTCCTCGTCCTCGTCCTCGTCGTCCTCGTCCTCGTCGTCCTCGTCCTCGTCCTCGTCCTCGTCCTCGTCGTCCTCGTCCTCGTCGTCCTCGTCCTCGTCCTCGTCCTCGTCGTCCTCGTCCTCGTCGTCCTCGTCGTCCTCGTCCTCGTCGTCCTCGTCCTCGTCGTCCTCGTCGTCCTCGTCGTCCTCGTCCTCGTCGTCCTCGTCCTCGTCGTCCTCGTCCTCGTCGTCCTCGTCCTCGTCGTCCTCGTCCTCGTCGTCCTCGTCGTCCTCGTCCTCGTCGTCCTCGTCCTCGTCGTCCTCGTCCTCGTCGTCCTCGTCCTCGTCGTCCTCGTCCTCGTCGTCCTCGTCCTCGTCGTCCTCGTCCTCGTCGTCCTCGTCCTCGTCGTCCTCGTTCTCGTCGTCCTCGTCGTCCTCGTCCTCGTCGTCCTCGTCCTCGTCGTCCTCGTCCTCGTCGTCCTCGTCCTCGTCGTCCTCGTCCTCGTCGTCCTCGTCCTCGTCGTCCTCGTCCTCGTCGTCCTCGTCCTCGTCGTCCTCGTCCTCGTCGTCCTCGTCCTCGTCGTCCTCGTCCTCGTCGTCCTCGTCCTCGTCGTCCTCGTCGTCCTCGTCGTCCTCGTCCTCGTCGTCCTCGTCCTCGTCCTCGTCGTCCTCGTCCTCGTCGTCCTCGTCGTCCTCGTCCTCGTCGTCCTCGTCCTCGTCCTCGTCCTCGTCCTCGTCGTCGTCCTCGTCCTCGTCCTCGTCCTCGTCCTCGTCCTCGTCATCGTCCTCGTCCTCGTCCTCGTCGTCCTCGTCCTCGTCGTCCTCGTCCTCGTCGTCCTCGTCCTCGTCGTCCTCGTCCTCGTCGTCCTCGTCCTCGTCGTCCTCGTCCTCGTCGTCCTCGTCCTCGTCGTCCTCGTCGTCCTCGTCCTCGTCGTCCTCGTCCTCGTCCTCGTCGTCCTCGTCCTCGTCGTCCTCGTCCTCGTCGTCCTCGTCCTCGTCGTCCTCGTCCTCGTCGTCCTCGTCCTCGTCGTCCTCGTCCTCGTCGTCCTCGTCCTCGTCGTCCTCGTCCTCGTCGCCCTCGTCCTCGTCGTCCTCGTCCTCGTCGTCCTCGTCCTCGTCCTCGTCGTCCTCGTCGTCCTCGTCCTCGTCGTCCTCGTCGTCCTCGTCCTCTTCGTCCTCGTCCTCGTTCTCGTCGTCCTCGTCCTCGTCGTCCTCGTCCTCGTCGTCCTCGTCCTCGTCCTCGTCGTCCTCGTCCTCGTCGTCCTCGTCCTCGTCGTCCTCGTCCTCGTCCTCGTCGTCCTCGTCCTCGTCGTCCTCGTCCTCGTCGTCCTCGTCCTCGTCGTCCTCGTCCTCGTCGTCCTCGTCCTCGTCGTCCTCGTCCTCGTCCTCGTCCTCGTCGTCCTCGTCCTCGTCCTCGTCCTCGTCGTCCTCGTCCTCGTCCTCGTCCTCGTCCTCGTCGTCCTCGTCCTCGTCGTCCTCGTCCTCGTCGTCCTCGTCCTCGTCCTCGTCGTCCTCGTCCTCGTCGTCCTCGTCCTCGTCGTCCTCGTCCTCGTCGTCCTCGTCCTCGTCGTCCTCGTCCTCGTCGTCCTCGTCCTCGTCGTCCTCGTCCTCGTCGTCCTCGTCCTCGTCCTCGTCCTCGTCGTCCTCGTCGTCCTCGTCCTCGTCGTCCTCGTCCTCGCGTCGTCCTCGTCCTCGTCGTCCTCGTCCTCGTCGTCCTCGTTCTCGTCGTCCTCGTCCTCGTCGTCCTCGTCCTCGTCGTCCTCGTCCTCGTCCTCGTCCTCGTCCTCGTCCTCGTCCTCGTCGTCCTCGTCCTCGTCCTCGTCGTCCTCGTCCTCGTCGTCCTCGTCCTCGTCCTCGTCCTCGTCGTCCTCGTCGTCCTCGTCCTCGTCGTCCTCGTCGTCCTCGTCGTCCTCGTCGTCCTCGTCGTCCTCGTCGTCCTCGTCCTCGTCGTCCTCGTCCTCGTCGTCCTCGTCCTCGTCGTCCTCGTCCTCGTCGTCCTCGTCC
>CAWLCU010000649.1:0-33681 GCA_963855975.1 Andrena chrysosceles | reverse complement strand
ATTCCCTCATTCCCTCATTCCCTCATTCCTTCATTCCTTCATTCCTTCATCCTTCATTCCTTCATTCCTTCATTCCTTCATTCCTTCATTCCTTCATTCCTTCATTCCTTCATTCCTTCATTCCTTCATTCCTTCTTTCCTTCATTCCTTCATTCCTTCATTCCATCATTCCTTCATTCCTTCATTCCTTCATTCCTTCATTCCTTCATTTCCTTCATTCCTTCATTCCTCTTCATTCCTTCATCCTTCATTCCTTCATTCCTTCATTCCCTCATTCCTCATTCTCATTCCCTCATTCCTCATTCCCTCATTCCCTCATTCCCTCATTCCCTCATTCCCTCATTCCATCATTCCTTCATTCCTTCATTCCTTCATTCCTTCATCCTTCATTCCTTCATTCCTTCATTCCTTCATTCCTTCATTCCTTCATTCCTTCATTCCTTCATTCCTTCATTCCTTCATTCCTTCATTCCTTCATTCCTTCATTCCTTCATTCCTTCATTCCTTCATTCCTTCATTCCTTCATTCCTTCATTCCTTCATTCCTTCATTCCTTTCATCCTTTCATCCTTTCATCCTTTCATCCTTTCATCCTTTCATCCTTTCATCCTTTCATCCTTTCATCCTTTCATCCTTTCATCCTTTCATCCTTTCATCCTTTCATCCTTTCATCCTTTCATCCTTTCATCCTTTCATCCTTTCTTCCTTTCATCCTTTCATCCTTTCATCCTTTCATCCTTTCATCCTTTCATCCTTTCATCCTTTCATCTTTTCATCCTTTCATCCTTTCATCCTTTCATCCTTTCATCCTTTCATCCTTTCATCCTTTCATCCTTTCATCTTTCATCCTTTCATTCCTTCATTCCTTCATTCCTTCATTCCTTCATTCTTCCATTCCTTCATTCCTTCATTCCTTCATTCCTTCATTCCTTCATTCCTACATCCTTCATTCCTTCTTCCTATTCCTTCATTCCTTCATTCCTTCATTCCTTCATTCCTTCATTCCTTCATCTTCATTCCTTCATTCCTTCATTCCTTCATTCCTTCATTCCTTCATTCCTTCATCCTTCATTCCTTCATTCCTTCATCCTTACCTTCATTCCTTCATTCCTTCATTCCTTCATTCCTTCATTCATTCATTCCTTCATTCCTTCATTCCTTCATTCCTTCATCCTTCATTCCTTCATTCCTTCATTCCTTCATTCCTACATTCCTTCATTCCTTCATTCCTTCATTCCTTCATTCCTTCATTCCTTCATTCCTTCATTCCTTCATTCCTTCATTCCTTCATTCCTTCATTCCTTCATTCATTCATTCCTTCATTCCTTCATTCCTTCATTCCTTCATCCTTCATTCCTTCATTCCTTCATTCCTTCATTCCTACATTCCTTCATTCCTTCATTCCTTCATTCCTTCATTCCTTCATTCCTTCATTCCTTCATTCTTCATTCTTCCATTCCTTCATTCCTTCATTCCTTCATTCCTTCATTCCTTCATTCCTTCATCCTTCATTCCTTCATTCCTTCATTCCTTCATTCCTACATCCCTTCATTCCTTCATTCCTTCATTCCTTCATTCCTTCATTCCTTCATTCCTTCATTCCATCATTCCTTCATTCCTTCATTCCTTCATTCCTTCATTACTTCATTCCTTCATTCCTTCATTCCTTCATTCCTTCATTCCTTCATTCCTTCATTCCTTCATTCCTTCATTCCTTCTTACCTTCATTCCTTCATTCCTTCATTCCTTCATTCCTTCATTCATTCATTCCTTCATTCCTTCATTCCTTCATTCCTTCATCCTTCATTCCTTCATTCCTTCATTCCTTCATTCCTACATTCCTTCATTCCTTCATTCCTTCATTCCTTCATTCCTTCATTCCTTCATTCCTTCATTCCTTCATTCCTTCATTCCTTCATTCCTTCATTCCTTCATTCCTTCATTCCTTCATTCCTTCATTCCTTCATTCCTTCATTCCTTCATTCCTTCATTCCTTCAATCCTTCATTCCTTCATTCCTTCATTCCTTCATCCTTTCATCCTTTCATCCTTTCATCCTTTCATCCTTTCATCCTTTCATCCTTTCATCCTTTCATCCTTTCATCCTTTCATCCTTTCATCCTTTCATCCTTTCATCCTTTCTTCCTTTCATCCTTTCATCCTTTCATCCTTTCATCCTTTCATCCTTTCATCCTTTCATCCTTTCATCCTTTCATCCTTTCATCCTTTCATCCTTTCATCCTTTCATCCTTTCATCCTTTCATCCTTTCATCCTTTCATCCTTTCATCCTTTCATCCTTTCATCCTTCATCCTTTCATTCCTTCATTCCTTCATTCCTTCATTCCTTCATTCTTCCATTCCTTCATTCCTTCATTCCTTCATTCCTTCATTCCTTCATTCCTACATCCCTTCATTCCTTCATTCCTTCATTCCTTCATTCCTTCATTCCTTCATTCCTTCATTCCTTCATTCCTTCATTCCTTCATTCCTTCATTCCTTCATTCCTTCATTCCTTCATTCCTTCATTCCTTCATTCCTTCATTCCTTCATTCCTTCTTACCTTCATTCCTTCATTCCTTCATTCCTTCATTCCTTCATTCATTCATTCCTTCATTCCTTCATTCCTTCATTCCTTCATCCTTCATTCCTTCATTCCTTCATTCCTTCATTCCTACATTCCTTCATTCCTTCATTCCTTCATTCCTTCGTTCCTTCGTTCATTCGTTCCTTCGTTACTTCATTCCTTCATTCCTTCATTCCCTCATTCCCTCATTCCCTCATTCCTTCATTCCTTCATTCCTTCATTCCTTCATTCCTTCATTCCCTCATTCCTTCATTCCTTCATTCCTTCATTCCTTCATTCCTTCATTCCTTCATTCCTTCATTCCTTCATTCCTTCATTCCTTCATTCCTTCATTCCTTCATTCCTTCATTCCTT
This sequence comes from Andrena chrysosceles, assembly GCA_963855975.1. Classification (NCBI taxonomy): domain Eukaryota; kingdom Metazoa; phylum Arthropoda; class Insecta; order Hymenoptera; family Andrenidae; genus Andrena; species Andrena chrysosceles. The sequence goes on along the minus strand of CAWLCU010000649.1, from coordinate 30,744 downwards.
CATTCCTTCATTCCTTCATACCTTCATTCCTGCATTCCTTCATTCCTTCATTCCTTCATTCCTTCATTCCTTCATTCCTTCATTACTTCATTCCTTCATTCCTTCATTCCTTCATTCCTTCATTCCTTCATTCCTTCATTCCTTCATTCCTTCATTCCTTCATTCCTTCATTCCTTCATTCCTTCATTCCTTCATTCCTTCATTCCTTCATTCCTTCATTCCTTCATTCCTTCATTCCTTCATTCCTTCATTCCTTCATTCCTTCATTCCCTCATTCCCTCATTCCCTCATTCCCTCATTCCCTCATTCCCTCATTCCATCATTCCCTCATTCCCTCATTCCCTCATTCCCTCATTCCTTCATTCGTTCATTCCTTCATTCCATCATTCCTTCATTCCTTCGTTCCTTCGTTCCTTCGTTCCTTCGTTCCTTCGTTCCTTCGTTCCTTCATTCCTTCATTCCTTCATTCCTTCATTCCTTCATTCCTTCATTCCTTCATTCCTTCATTCCCTCATTCCCTCATTCCTTCATTCCTTCATTCCTTCATTCCTTCATTCCTTCATTCCTTCATTCCTTCATTCCTTCATTCCTTCATTCCTTCATTCCTTCATTCCTTCATTCCTTCATTCCTTCATTCCTTCATTCCTTCATTCCTTCATTCCTTCATTCCTTCATTCCTTCATTCCTTCATTCCTTCATTCCTTCATTCCTTCATTCCTTCATTCCTTCATTCCTTCATTCCTTCATTCCTTCATTCCTTCATTCCTTCATTCCTTCATTCCTTCATTCCTTCATTCCTTCATTCCTTCATTCCTTCATTCCTTCATTCCTTCATTCCTTCATTCCTTCATTCCTTCATTCCTTCATTCCTTCATTCCTTCATTCCTTCATTCCTTCATTCCTTCATTCCTTCATTCCTTCATTCCTTCATTCCTTCATTCCTTCATTCCTTCATTCGTTCATTCCTTCATTCCTTCATTCCTTCATTCCTTCATTCCTTCATTCCTTCATTCCTTCATTCCTTCATTCCTTCATTCCTTCATTCCTTCATTCCTTCATTCCTTCATTCCTTCATTCCTTCATTCCTTCATTCCTTCATTCCTTCATTCCTTCATTCCTTCATTCCTTCATTCCTTCATTCCTTCATTCCTTCATTCCTTCATTCCTTCATTCCTTCATTCCTTCATTCCTTCATTCCTTCATTCCTTCATTCCTTCATTCCTTCATTCCTTCATTCCTTCATTCCTTCATTCCTTCATTCCTTCTATCCTTCATTCCTTCATTCCTTCATTCCTTCGTTCCTTCGTTCCTTCATTCCTTCATACCTTCATTCCTTCATTCCTTCATTCCCTCATTCCCTCATTCCCTCATTCCTTCATTCCTTCATTCCTTCATACCTTCATTCCTTCATTCCTTCATTCCTTCATTCCTTCATTCCTTCATTCCTTCATTCCTTCATTCCTTCATTCCTTCATTCCTTTATTCCTTCATTCCTTCATTCCTTCATTCCTTCATTCCTTCATTCCTTCAATACTTCATTCCTTCATTCCCTCATTCCTTCATTCCTTCATTCCTTCATTCCTTCATTCCTTCATTCCTTCATTCGTTCATTCCTTCATTCCTTCATTCCTTCATTCCTTCATTCCTTCATTCCTTCATTCCTTCGTTCCTTCGTTCCTTCGTTCCTTCGTTCCTTCATTCCTTCATTCCTTCATTCCTTCATTCCTTCATTCCTTCATTCCTTCATTCCCTCATTCCCTCATTCCTTCATTCCTTCATTCCTTCATTCCTTCATTCCTTCATTCCTTCATTCCTTCATTCCTTCATTCCTTCATTCCTTCATTCCTTCATTCCTTCATTCCTTCATTCCTTCATTCCTTCATTCCTTCATTCCTTCATTCCTTCATTCCTTCATTCCTTCATTCCTTCATTCCTTCATTCCTTCATTCCTTCATTCCTTCATTCCTTCATTCCTTCATTCCTTCATTCCTTCATTCCTTCATTCCTTCATTCCTTCATTCCTTCATTCCTTCATTCCTTCATTCCTTCATTCCTTCATTCCTTCATTCCTTCATTCCTTCATTCCTTCATTCCTTCATTCCTTCATTCCTTCATTCCTTCATTCCTTCATTCCTTCATTCCTTCATTCCTTCATTCCTTCATTCCTTCATTCCTTCATTCCTTCATTCCTTCATTCCTTCATTCCTTCATTCCTTCATTCCTTCATTCCTTCATTCCTTCATTCCTTCATTCCTTCATTCCTTCATTCCTTCATTCCTTCATTCCTTCATTCCCTCATTCCTTCATTCCTCCATTTCTTCATTTCTTCGTTCCTTCGTTCCTTCGTTCCTTCGTTCCTTCGTTCCTTCGTTACTTCATTCCTTCATACCTTCATTCCCTCATTCCCTCATTCCCTCATTCCTTCATTCCTTCATTCCTTCATTCCTTCATTCCTTCTTTCCTTCATTCCTTCATTCCTTCATTCCTTCATTCCCTCATTCCTTCATTCCCTCATTCCCTCATTCCCTCTTTCCCTCATTCCCTCATTCCCTCATTCCTTCATTCCTTCTTTCCTTCATTCCTTCATTCCTTCATTCCTTCTTTCCTTCATTCCTTCATTCCTTCATTCCTTCATTCCTTCATCCTTTCATCCTTTCATCCTTTCATCCTTTCATCCTTTCATCCGTTCATCCTTTCATCCTTTCATCCTTTCATCCTTTAATCCTTCATCCTTTCATTCCTTCATTCCTTCATTCCTTCATTCCTTCATTCCTTCGTTCCTTCGTTCCTTCGTTCCTTCGTTCCTTCATTCCTTCATTCCCGCATTCCCCCATTCCTTCATTCCTTCATTCCTTCATTCCTTCATTCCTTCATTCCTTCATTCCTTCATTCCTTCGTTCCTTCGTTACATCATTCCTTCATTCCTTCATTCCCTCATTCCCTCATTCCCTCATTTCTTCATTCCTTCATTCCTTCTTTCCTTCATTCCTTCATTCCTTCATTCCTTCTTTCCTTCATTCCTTCATTCCTTCGTTCCCTCATTCCTTCATTCCTTCATTCCTTCATTCCTTCATTCCTTCATTCCTTCATTCCTTCATTCCTTCATTCCTTCATTCCTTCATTCCTTCATTCCTTCATTCCTTCATTCCTTCATTCCTTCATTCCTTCAATCCTTCATTCCTTCATTCCTTCATTCCTTCATTCCCTCATTCCCTCATTCCCTCATTCCCTCATTCCCTCATTCCCTCATTCCCTCATTCCCTCATTCCCTCATTCCCTCATTCCGTCATTCGTTCATTCCTTCATTCCTTCATTCCTTCATTCCTTCATTCCTTCATTCCTTCGTTCCTTCGTTCCTTCGTTCCTTCATTCCTTCATTCCTTCATTCCTTCATTCCTTCATTTCTTCATTCCTTCTTTCCTTCATTCCTTCATTCCTTCATCCTTTCATCCTTTAATCCTTCATCCTTTCATTCCTTCATTCCTTCATTCTTCCATTCCTTCATTCCTTCATTCCTTCATTCCTTCATTCCTTCGTTCCTTCGTTACTTCATTCCTTCATTCCTTCATTCCCTCATTCCCTCATTCCCTCATTCCTTCATTCCTTCATTCCTTCATTCCTTCATTCCTTCGTTCCTTCGTTACATCATTCCTTCATTCCTTCATTCCCTCATTCCCTCATTTCCTCATTTCTTCATTCTTTCATTCCTTCTTTCCTTCATTCCTTTCATTCCTTCATTCCTTCATTCCTTCTTTCCTTCATTCCTTCATTCCTTCATTCCCTCATTCCTTCATTCCTTCATTCCTTCATTCCTTCATTCCTTCATTCCTTCATTCCTTCATTCCTTCATTCCTTCATTCCTTCATTCCTTCATTCCTTCATTCCTTCATTCCTTCATTCCTTCATTCCTTCATTCCTTCATTCCTTCATTCCTTCATTCCTTCATTTCTTCATTCCTTCTTTCCTTCATTCCTTCATTCCTTCATCCTTTCATCCTTTAATCCTTCATCCTTTCATTCCTTCATTCCTTCATTCCTTCATTCCTTCATTCCTTCATTCCTTCATTCCTTCATTCCTTCGTTCCTTCATTCCTTCATTCCTTCATTCCTTCATTCCTTCATTCCTTCATTCCTTCATTCCTTCATTCCTTCATTCCTTCATTCCTTCATTCCTTCAGTCCTTCATTCCTTCATTCCTACATTCCTTCATTCCTTCATTCCTTCATTCCTTCATTCCTTCATTCCTTCATTCCCTCATTCCCTCATTCCCTCATTCCCTCATTCCCTCATTCCATCATTCCCTCATTCCCTCATTCCCTCATTCCCTCATTCCCTCATTCCCTCATTCCCTCATTCCTTCATTCCTCCATTTCTTCATTCCTTCGTTCCTTCGTTCCTTCGTTCCTTCGTTCCTTCGTTCCTTCGTTACTTCATTCCTTCATACCTTCATTCCCTCATTCCCTCATTCCCTCATTCCTTCATTCCTTCATTCCTTCATTCCTTCATTCCTTCATTCCTTCATTCCTTCATCCTTTCATCCTTTCATCCTTTCATCCTTTCATCCTTTCATCCTTTCATCCTTTCATCCTTTCATCCTTTCATCCTTTCATCCTTTCATCCTTTCATCCTTTCATCCTTTCATCCTTTCATCCTATCATTCTTTCATCCTTTCATCCTTTCATCCTTTAATCCTTCATCCTTTCATTCCTTCATTCCTTCATTCTTCCATTCCTTAATTCCTTCATTCCTTCATTCCTTCATTCCTTCATTCCTTCATTCCTTTATTCCTTCATTCCTTCATTCCTTCATTCCTTCATTCCTTCATTCCTTCATTCCATCATTCCTTCATTCCTTCATTCCTTCATTCCTTCATTCCTTCATTACTTCATTCCTTCATTCCTTCATTCCTTCATTTCTTCATTCCCTCATTCCACCATTCCCTCATTCCTTCATTCCCTCATTCCCTCATTCCCTCATTCCCTCATTCCCTCATTCCCTCATTCCCTCATTCCCTCATTCCTTCATTCCTTCATTCCTTCATTCCTTCATTCCTTCATTCCTTCGTTCCTTCGTTACTTCATTCCTTCATTCCTTCATTCCCTCATTCCCTCATTCCCTCATTCCTTCATTCCTTCATTCCTTCATTCCTTCATTCCTTCGTTCCTTCGTTACATCATTCCTTCATTCCTTCATTCCCTCATTCCCTCATTCCCTCATTTCTTCATTCCTTCATTCCTTCTTTCCTTCATTCCTTCATTCCTTCATTCCTTCATTCCTTCTTTCCTTCATTCCTTCATTCCTTCATTCCTTCATTCCTTCATTCCTTCATCCTTTCATCCTTTCATCCTTTCATCCTTTCATCCTTTCATCCTTTCATCCTTTCATCCTTCATCCTTTCATTCCTTCATTCCTTCATTCTTCCATTCCTTCATTCCTTCATTCCTTCGTTCCTTCGTTCCTTCGTTCCTTCGTTCCTTCATTCCTTCATTCCCTCATTCCCGCATTCCCTCATTCCTTCATTCCTTCATTCCTTCATTCCTTCATTCCTTCATTCCTTCATTCCTTCATTCCTTCATTCCTTCATTCCTTCATTCCTTCATTCCTTCATTCCTTCATTCCTTCATTCCTTCATTCCTTCATTCCTTCATTCCTTCATTCCTTCATTCCTTCATTCCTTCATTCCTTCATTCCTTCATTCCTTCATTCCTTCATTCCTTCATTCCTTCATTCCTTCATTCCTTCATTCCTTCATTCCTTCATTCCTTCATTCCTTCATTCCTTCATTCCTTCATTCCTTCATTCCTTCATTCCTTCATTCCTTCATTCCTTCATTCCTTCATTCCTTCATTCCTTCATTCCTTCATTCCTTCATTCCTTCATTCCTTCATTCCTTCATTCCTTCATTCCTTCATTCCTTCATTCCTTCATTCCTTCATTCCTTCATTCCTTCATTCCTTCATTCCTTCATTCCTTCATTCCTTCATTCCTTCATTCCTTCATTCCTTCATTCCTTCATTCCTTCATTCCTTCATTCCTTCATTCCTTCATTCCTTCATTCCTTCATTCCTTCATTCCTTCATTCCTTCATTCCTTCATTCCTTCATTCCTTCATTCCTTCATTCCTTCATTCCTTCATTCCTTCATTCCTTCATTCCTTCATTCCTTCATTCCTTCATTCCTTCATTCCTTCATTCCTTCATTCCTTCATTCCTTCATTCCTTCATTCCTTCATTCCTTCATTCCTTCATTCCTTCATTCCTTCATTCCTTCATTCCTTCATTCCTTCATTCCTTCATTCCTTCATTCCTTCATTCCTTCATTCCTTCGTTCCTTCGTTCCTTCATTCCTTCATACCTTCATTCCTTCATTCCTTCATTCCCTCATTCCCTCATTCCCTCATTCCTTCATTCCTTCATTCCTTCATACCTTCATTCCTTCATTCCTTCATTCCTTCATTCCTTCATTCCTTCATTCCTTCATTCCTTCATTCCTTTATTCCTTCATTCCTTCATTCCTTCATTCCTTCATTCCTTCATTCCTTCAATACTTCATTCCTTCATTCCCTCATTCCTTCATTCCTTCATTCCTTCATTCCTTCATTCCTTCATTCCTTCATTCGTTCATTCCTTCATTCCTTCATTCCTTCATTCCTTCATTCCTTCATTCCTTCGTTCCTTCGTTCCTTCGTTCCTTCGTTCCTTCATTCCTTCATTCCTTCATTCCTTCATTCCTTCATTCCTTCATTCCTTCATTCCCTCATTCCCTCATTCCTTCATTCCTTCATTCCTTCATTCCTTCATTCCTTCATTCCTTCATTCCTTCATTCCTTCATTCCTTCATTCCTTCATTCCTTCATTCCTTCATTCCTTCATTCCTTCATTCCTTCATTCCTTCATTCCTTCATTCCTTCATTCCTTCATTCCTTCATTCCTTCATTCCTTCATTCCTTCATTCCTTCATTCCTTCATTCCTTCATTCCTTCATTCCTTCATTCCTTCATTCCTTCATTCCCTCATTCCTTCATTCCTTCATTCCTTCATTCCTTCATTCCTTCATTCCTTCATTCCTTCATTCCTTCATTCCTTCATTCCTTCATTCCTTCATTCCTTCATTCCTTCATTCCTTCATTCCTTCATTCCTTCATTCCTTCATTCCTTCATTCCTTCATTCCTTCATTCCTTCATTCCTTCATTCCTTCATTCCTTCATTCCTTCATTCCTTCATTCCTTCATTCCTTCATTCCTTCATTCCCTCATTCCTTCATTCCTCCATTTCTTCATTTCTTCGTTCCTTCGTTCCTTCGTTCCTTCGTTCCTTCGTTCCTTCGTTCCTTCGTTCCTTCGTTACTTCATTCCTTCATACCTTCATTCCCTCATTCCCTCATTCCCTCATTCCTTCATTCCTTCATTCCTTCATTCCTTCATTCCTTCTTTCCTTCATTCCTTCATTCCTTCATTCCTTCATTCCCTCATTCCTTCATTCCCTCATTCCCTCATTCCCTCTTTCCCTCATTCCCTCATTCCCTCATTCCTTCATTCCTTCTTTCCTTCATTCCTTCATTCCTTCATTCCTTCTTTCCTTCATTCCTTCATTCCTTCATTCCTTCATTCCTTCATCCTTTCATCCTTTCATCCTTTCATCCTTTCATCCTTTCATCCTTTCATCCTTTCATCCTTTCATCCTTTCATCCTTTAATCCTTCATCCTTTCATTCCTTCATTCCTTCATTCCTTCATTCCTTCATTCCTTCGTTCCTTCGTTCCTTCGTTCCTTCGTTCCTTCATTCCTTCATTCCCGCATTCCCCCATTCCTTCATTCCTTCATTCCTTCATTCCTTCATTCCTTCATTCCTTCATTCCTTCATTCCTTCGTTCCTTCGTTACATCATTCCTTCATTCCTTCATTCCCTCATTCCCTCATTCCCTCATTTCTTCATTCCTTCATTCCTTCTTTCCTTCATTCCTTCATTCCTTCATTCCTTCTTTCCTTCATTCCTTCATTCCTTCGTTCCCTCATTCCTTCATTCCTTCATTCCTTCATTCCTTCATTCCTTCATTCCTTCATTCCTTCATTCCTTCATTCCTTCATTCCTTCATTCCTTCATTCCTTCATTCCTTCATTCCTTCATTCCTTCATTCCTTCATTCCTTCATTCCTTCAATCCTTCATTCCTTCATTCCTTCATTCCTTCATTCCCTCATTCCCTCATTCCCTCATTCCCTCATTCCCTCATTCCCTCATTCCCTCATTCCATCATTCCCTCATTCCCTCATTCCCTCATTCCCTCATTCCGTCATTCGTTCATTCCTTCATTCCTTCATTCCATCATTCCTTCATTCCTTCATTCCTTCATTCCTTCATTCCTTCATTCCTTCATTCCTTCATTACTTCATTCCTTCATTCCTTCATTCCTTCATTCCTTCATTCCTTCATGCCTTCATTCCTTCATTCCTTCATTCCTTCATTCCTTCATTCCTTCATTCCTTCATTCCTTCATTCCTTCATTCCTTCATTCCTTCATTCCTTCATTCCTTCATTCCTTCATTCCTTCATTCCTTCATTCCTTCATTCCTTCATTCCTTCATTCCTTCATTCCTTCATTCCTTCATTCCTTCATTCCTTCATTCCTTCATTCCTTCATTCCTTCATTCCTTCATTCCTTCATCCTTTCATCCTTTCATCCTTTCAGCCTATCATTCTTTCATCCTTTCATCCATTCATCCTTTAATCCTTCATCCTTTCATTCCTTCATTCCTTCATTCCTTCATTCCTTCATTCATTCATTCCTTCTTTCCTTCATTCCTTCATTCCTTCATTCCTTCTTTCCTTCATTCCTTCATTCCTTCATTCCCTCATTCCTTCATTCCTTCATCCTTTCATCCTTTCATCCTTTCATCCTTTCATTCCTTCATTCCTTCATTCTGGAATTCCTTCATTCCTTCATGCCTTCGTTCCTTCGTTCCTTCATTCCTTCATTGCTTCATTCCCTCATTCCCTCATTCCCTCATTCCCTCATTCCTTCATTCCTTCATTCCTTCATTCCTTCATTCCTTCATTCCTTCATTCCTTCATTCCTTCATTCCTTCATTCCTTCATTCCTTCATTCCTTCATTCCTTCATTACTTCATTCCTTCATTCCTTCATTCCACCATTCCCTCATTCCTTCATTCCCTCATTCCCTCATTCCCTCATTCCCTCATTCCTTCATTCCTTCATTCCTTCATTCCTTCATTCCTTCATTCCTTCGTTCCTTCGTTACATCATTCCTTCATTCCTTCATTCCCTCATTCCCTCATTCCCTCATTCCTTCATTCCTTCATACCTTCATTCCTTCATTCCTTCATTCCTACATTCCTTCATTCCTTCATTCCTTCATTCCTTCATTCCTTCATTCCTTCATTCCTTAATTCCTTCATTGCTTCATTCCTTCATTCCTTCATTCCATCATTCCTTCATTCCTTCATTCCTTCATTCCTTCATTCCTTCATTCCTTCATTCCATCATTCCTTCATTCCTTCATTCCTTCATTCCTTCATTCCTTCATTCCTTCATTCCTTCATTACTTCATTCCTTCATTCCTTCATTCCCTCATTCCTTCATTCCCTCATTCCCTCATTCCCTCATTCCCTCATTCCCTCATTCCCTCATTCCTTCATTCCTTCATTCCTTCATTCCTTCATTCCTTCATTCCTTCATTCCTTCATTCCTTCATTTCTTCATTCCTTCATTCCTTCATTCCCTCATTCCTTCATTCCCTCATTCCCTCATTCCCTCTTTCCCTCATTCCCTCATTCCTTCATTCCCTCATTCCTTCATTCCTTCATTCCTTCATTAATTCATTCCTTCATTCCTTCATTCCTTCATTCCTTCATTCCTTCATTCCTTCATTCCTTCATTCCTTCATCCTTTCATCCTTTCATCCTATCATTCTTTCATCCTTTCATCCTTTCATCCTTTAATCCTTCATCCTTTCATTCCTTCATTCCTTCATTCTTCCATTCCTTCATTCCTTCATTCCTTCATTCCTTCATTCCTTCATTCCTTCATTCCTTCATTCCATCATTCCTTCATTCCTTCATTCCTTCATTCCTTCATTCCTTCATTCCTTCATTCCTTCATTACTTCATTCCTTCATTCCTTCATTCCCTCGTTCCTTCATTCCCTCATTCCCTCATTCCCTCATTCCCTCATTCCCTCATTCCCTCATTCCCTCATTCCCTCATTCCCTCATTCCTTCATTCCTTCATTCCTTCATTCCTTCATTCCTTCATTCCTTCATTCCTTCATTCCTTCATTCCTTCATTCCTTCATTCCTTCATTCCTTCATTCCTTCATTCCTTCATTCCTTCATTCCTTCATTCCTTCATTCCTTCATTCCTTCATTCCTTCATTCCTTCGTTCCTTCGTTACATCATTCCTTCATTCCTTCATTCCCTCATTCCCTCATTCCCTCATTCCTTCATTCCTTCATTCCTCCATTCCTTCATTCCTTCATTCCTTCATTCCTTCATTCCTTCATTCCTTCATTCCTTCATTCCTTCGTTCCTTCGTTCCTTCGTTCCTTCGTTCCTTCATTCCCTCATTCCCTCATTCCTTCATTCCTTCATTCCTTCATTCCTTCATTCCTTCATTCCTTCATTCCTTCATTCCTTCGTTCCTTCGTTCCTTCATTCCTTCATTCCCTCATTCCTTCATTCCCTCATTCCCTCATTCCCTCTTTCCCTCATTCCCTCATTCCTTCATTCCTTCATTCCTTCATTCCTTCATACTTTCATTCCTTCATTCCTTCATTCCTTCATCCTTTCATCCTTTCATCCTTTCATCCTTTCATCCTTTCATCCTTTCATCCTTTCATCCTTTCATCATTTCATCCTTTCATCCTTTCATCCTTTCATCCTTTCATCCTTTAATCCTCCATCCTTTCATTCCTTCATTCCTTCATTCTTCCATTCCTTCATTCCTTCATTCCTTCATTCCTTCATTCCTTCATTCCTTCATTCCTTCGTTCCTTCGTTCCTTCGTTCCTTCGTTCCTTCATTCCTTCATTCCCTCATTCCCTCATTCCCTCATTCCCTCATTCCTTCATTCCTTCATTCCTTCATTCCTTCATTCCTTCATTCCTTCATTCCTTCATTCCTTCATTCCATCATTCCTTCATTCCTTCATTCCTTCATTCCTTCATTCCTTCATTCCTTCATTCCTTCCTTCCTTCATTCCCTCATTCCCTCATTCCCTCATTCCTTCATTCCTTCATTCCTTCATTCCTTCATTCCTTCATTCCTTCATTCCTTCATTCCTTCATTCCTTCATTCCTTCATTCCTTCATTCCTTCATTCCTTCATTCCCTCATTCCCTCATTCCCTCATTCCCTCATTCCCTCATTCCCTCATTCCCTCATTCCCTCATTCCCTCATTCCCTCATTCCCTCATTCCCTCATTCCCTCATTCCTTCATTCCTTCATTCCTTCATCCTTCATTCCTTCATTCCTTCATTCCTTCATTCCTTCATTCCTTCATTCCTTCATTCCTTCATTCCTTCATTCCTTCATTCCTTCTTTCCTTCATTCCTTCATTCCTTCATTCCTTCATTCCTTCATTCCTTCATTCCTTCATTCCTTCATTCCTTCATTCCTTCATTCCTTCATTCCTTCATTCCTTCATTCCTTCATTCCTTCATTCCTTCATTCCTTCATTCCTTCATTCCTTCATTCCTTCATTCCCTCATTCCCTCATTCCCTCATTCCCTCATTCCCTCATTCCCTCATTCCCTCATTCCCTAATTCCCTCATTCCCTCATTCCCTCATTCCATCATTCCTTCATTCCTTCATTCCTTCATTCCTTCATCCTTCATTCCTTCATTCCTTCATTCCTTCATTCCTTCATTCCTTCATTCCTTCATTCCTTCATTCCTTCATTCCTTCATTCCTTCATTCCTTCATTCCTTCATTCCTTCATTCCTTCATTCCTTCATTCCTTCATTCCTTCATTCCTTCATTCCTTCATTCCTTCATTCCTTCATTCCTTCATTCCTTCATTCCTTTCATCCTTTCATCCTTTCATCCTTTCATCCTTTCATCCTTTCATCCTTTCATCCTTTCATCCTTTCATCCTTTCATCCTTTCATCCTTTCATCCTTTCATCCTTTCATCCTTTCATCCTTTCATCCTTTCATCCTTTCATCCTTTCATCCTTTCATCCTTTCATCCTTTCATCTTTTCATCCTTTCATCCTTTCATCCTTTCATCCTTTCATCCTTTCATCCTTTCATCCTTTCATCCTTTCATCCTTCATCCTTTCATTCCTTCATTCCTTCATTCCTTCATTCCTTCATTCTTCCATTCCTTCATTCCTTCATTCCTTCATTCCTTCATTCCTTCATTCCTACATCCCTTCATTCCTTCATTCCTTCATTCCTTCATTCCTTCATTCCTTCATTCCTTCATTCCTTCATTCCTTCATTCCTTCATTCCTTCATTCCTTCATTCCTTCATTCCTTCATTCCTTCATTCCTTCATTCCTTCATTCCTTCATTCCTTCATTCCTTCATTCCTTCATTCCTTCTTACCTTCATTCCTTCATTCCTTCATTCCTTCATTCCTTCATTCATTCATTCCTTCATTCCTTCATTCCTTCATTCCTTCATCCTTCATTCCTTCATTCCTTCATTCCTTCATTCCTTCATTCCTTCATTCCTACATTCCTTCATTCCTTCATTCCTTCATTCCTTCATTCCTTCATTCCTTCATTCCTTCATTCCTTCATTCCTTCATTCCTTCATTCCTTCATTCATTCATTCCTTCATTCCTTCATTCCTTCATTCCTTCATCCTTCATTCCTTCATTCCTTCATTCCTTCATTCCTACATTCCTTCATTCCTTCATTCCTTCATTCCTTCATTCCTTCATTCCTTCATTCCTTCATTCTTCCATTCCTTCATTCCTTCATTCCTTCATTCCTTCATTCCTTCATTCCTTCATCCTTCATTCCTTCATTCCTTCATTCCTTCATTCCTACATCCCTTCATTCCTTCATTCCTTCATTCCTTCATTCCTTCATTCCTTCATTCCTTCATTCCTTCATTCCTTCATTCCTTCATTCCTTCATTCCTTCATTACTTCATTCCTTCATTCCTTCATTCCTTCATTCCTTCATTCCTTCATTCCTTCATTCCTTCATTCCTTCATTCCTTCTTACCTTCATTCCTTCATTCCTTCATTCCTTCATTCCTTCATTCATTCATTCCTTCATTCCTTCATTCCTTCATTCCTTCATCCTTCATTCCTTCATTCCTTCATTCCTTCATTCCTACATTCCTTCATTCCTTCATTCCTTCATTCCTTCATTCCTTCATTCCTTCATTCCTTCATTCCTTCATTCCTTCATTCCTTCATTCCTTCATTCCTTCATTCCTTCATTCCTTCATTCCTTCATTCCTTCATTCCTTCAATCCTTCATTCCTTCATTCCTTCATTCCTTCATCCTTTCATCCTTTCATCCTTTCATCCTTTCATCCTTTCATCCTTTCATCCTTTCATCCTTTCATCCTTTCATCCTTTCATCCTTTCATCCTTTCATCCTTTCATCCTTTCATCCTTTCATCCTTTCATCCTTTCATCCTTTCATCCTTTCATCCTTTCATCCTTTCATCCTTTCATCCTTTCATCCTTTCATCCTTCATCCTATCATTCCTTCATTCCTTCATTCCTTCATTCCTTCATTCTTCCATTCCTTCATTCCTTCATTCCTTCATTCCTTCATTCCTTCATTCCTACATCCCTTCATTCCTTCATTCCTTCATTCCTTCATTCCTTCCTTCCTTCATTCCTTCATTCCTTCATTCCTTCATTCCTTCATTCCTTCGTTCCTTCGTTCCTTCGTTCCTTCGTTCCTTCATTCCTTCATTCCTTCATTCCTTCATTCCTTCATTCCTTCATTCCTTCATTCCCTCATTCCCCCATTCCTTCATTCCTTCATTCCTTCATTCCTTCATTCCTTCATTCCTTCATTCCTTCATTCCTTCGTTCCTTCGTTACATCATTCCTTCATTCCTTCATTCCCTCATTCCCTCATTCCCTCATTTCTTCATTCCTTCATTCCTTCTTTCCTTCATTCCTTCATTCCTTCATTCCTTCTTTCCTTCATTCCTTCATTCCTTCGTTCCCTCATTCCTTCATTCCTTCATTCCTTCATTCCTTCATTCCTTCATTCCTTCATTCCTTCATTCCTTCATTCCTTCATTCCTTCATTCCTTCATTCCTTCATTCCTTCATTCCTTCATTCCTTCATTCCTTCATTCCTTCATTCCTTCATTCCTTCATTCCTTCAATCCTTCATTCCTTCATTCCTTCATTCCTTCATTCCCTCATTCCCTCATTCCCTCATTCCCTCATTCCCTCATTCCCTCATTCCCTCATTCCATCATTCCCTCATTCCCTCATTCCCTCATTCCCTCATTCCCTCATTCCATCATTCCCTCATTCCCTCATTCCCTCATTCCCTCATTCCGTCATTCGTTCATTCCTTCATTCCTTCATTCCTTCATTCCTTCATTCCTTCATTCCTTCGTTCCTTCGTTCCTTCGTTCCTTCATTCCTTCATTCCTTCATTCCTTCATTCCTTCATTTCTTCATTCCTTCTTTCCTTCATTCCTTCATTCCTTCATCCTTTCATCCTTTAATCCTTCATCCTTTCATTCCTTCATTCCTTCATTCTTCCATTCCTTCATTCCTTCATTCCTTCATTCCTTCATTCCTTCGTTCCTTCGTTACTTCATTCCTTCATTCCTTCATTCCCTCATTCCCTCATTCCCTCATTCCTTCATTCCTTCATTCCTTCATTCCTTCATTCCTTCGTTCCCTCATTCCCTCATTCCCTCATTCCTTCATTCCCTCATTCCCTCATTCCCTCATTCCCTCATTCCATCATTCCCTCATTCCCTCATTCCCTCATTCCCTCATTCCCTCATTCCCTCATTCCTTCATTCGTTCATTCCTTCATTCCTTCATTCCTTCATTCCTTCATTCCTTCGTTCCTTCGTTCCTTCGTTCCTTCATTCCTTCATTCCTTCATTCCTTCATTCCTTCATTCCTTCATTCCCTCATTCCCTCACTCCCTCATTCCCTCATTCCTTCATTCCTTCATTCCTTCATTCCTTCATTCCTTCATTCCTTCATTCCTTCATTCCTTCATTCCTTCATTCCTTCATTCCTTCATTCCTTCATTCCTTCATTCCTTCATTCCTTCATTCCTTCATTCCTTCATTCCTTCATTCCTACATTCCTTCATTCCTTCATTCCTTCATTCCTTCATTCCTTCATTCCTTCATTCCTTCATTCCTTCATTCCCTCATTCCCTCATTCCCTCATTCCCTCATTCCCTCATTCCCTCATTCCCTCATTCCCTCATTCCCTCATTACTTCATTCCTCCATTTCTTCATTCCTTCGTTCCTTCGTTCCTTCGTTCCTTCGTTACTTCATTCCTTCATTCCCTCATTCCCTCATTCCCTCATTCCTTCATTCCTTCATTCCTTCATTCCTTCATTCCTTCATTCCTTCATTCCTTCATCCTTTCATCCTTTCATCCTTTCATCCTTTCATCCTTTCATCCTTTCATCCTTTCATCCTTTCATCCTTTCATCCTTTCATCCTTTCATCCTTTCATCCTATCATTCTTTCATCCTTTCATCCTTTCATCCTTTAATCCTTCATCCTTTCATTCCTTCATTCCTTCATTCTTCCATTCCTTAATTCCTTCATTCCTTCATTCCTTAATTCCTTCATTCCTTCATTCCTTTATTCCTTCATTCCTTCATTCCTTCATTCCTTCATTCCTTCATTCCTTCATTCCTTCATACCTTCATTCCATCATTCCTTCATTCCTTCATTCATTCATTCCTTCATTCCTTCATTACTTCATTCCTTCATTCCTTCATTCCTTCATTCCTTCATTCCACCATTCCCTCATTCCTTCATTCCCTCATTCCCTCATTCCCTCATTCCCTCATTCCCTCATTCCCTCATTCCTTCATTCCTTCATTCCTTCATTCCTTCATTCCTTCGTTCCTTCGTTACTTCATTCCTTCATTCCTTCATTCCCTCATTCCCTCATTCCCTCATTCCTTCATTCCTTCATTCCTTCATTCCTTCATTCCTTCGTTCCTTCGTTATATCATTCCTTCATTCCTTCATTCCCTCATTCCCTCATTCCCTCATTTCTTCATTCCTTCATTCCTTCTTTCCTTCATTCCTTCATTCCTTCATTCCTTCTTTCCTTCATTCCTTCATTCCTTCATTCCTTCATTCCTTCATTCCTTCATCCTTTCATCCTTTCATCCTTTCATCCTTTCATCCTTTCATCCTTTCATCCTTTCATCCTTTAATCCTTCATCCTTTCATTCCTTCATTCCTTCATTCTTCCATTCCTTCATTCCTTCATTCCTTCGTTCCTTCGTTCCTTCGTTCCTTCGTTCCTTCATTCCTTCATTCCCTCATTCCCGCATTCCCTCATTCCTTCATTCATTCATTCCTTCATTCCTTCATTCCTTCATTCCTTCATTCCTTCATTCCTTCATTCCTACATCCCTTCATTCCTTCATTCCTTCATTCCTTCATTCCTTCATTCCTTCATTCCTTCATTCCCTCATTCCCTCATTCCCTCATTCCCTCATTCCCTCATTCCCTCATTCCCTCATTCCCTCATTCCCTCATTCCCTCATTCCTTCATTCCTCCATTTCTTCATTCCTTCGTTCCTTCGTTCCTTCGTTCCTTCGTTCCTTCGTTCCTTCGTTCCTTCGTTACTTCATTCCTTCATACCTTCATTCCCTCATTCCCTCATTCCCTCATTCCTTCATTCCTTCATTCCTTCATTCCTTCATTCCTTCATTCCTTCATTCCTTCATTCCTTCATTCCTTCATCCTTTCATCCTTTCATCCTTTCGTCCTTTCATCCTTTCATCCTTTCATCCTTTCATCCTGTCATCCTTTCATCCTTTCATCCTTTCATCCTTTCATCCTTTCATCCTTTCATCCTTTCATCCTATCATTCTTTCATCCTTTCATCCTTTCATCCTTTCATCCTTTAATCCTTCATCCTTTCATTCCTTCATTCCTTCATTCTTCCATTCCTTAATTCCTTCATTCCTTCATTCCTTCATTCCTTCATTCCTTCATTCCTTTATTCCTTCATTCCTTCATTCCTTCATTCCTTCATTCCTTCATTCCTTCATTCCATCATTCCTTAATTCCTTCATTCCTTCATTCCTTCATTCCTTCATTCCTTCATTACTTCATTCCTTCATTCCTTCATTCCTTCATTCCTTCATTCCTTCATTCCACCATTCCCTCATTCCTTCATTCCCTCATTCCCTCATTCCCTCATTCCCTCATTCCCTCATTCCCTCATTCCTTCATTCCTTCATTCCTTCATTCCTTCATTCCTTCATTCCTTCATTCCTTCATTCCTTCATTCCTTCATTCCTTCATTCCTTCATTCCTTCATTCCTTCATTCCTTCATTCCTTCATTCCTTCATTCCTTCATTCCTTCATTCCTTCATTCCTTCATTCCTTCATTCCTTCATTCCTTCATTCCTTCATTCCTTCATTCCTTCATTCCTTCATTCCTTCATTCCTTCATTCCTTCATTCCTTCATTCCTTCATTCCTTCATTCCTTCATTCCTTCATTCCTTCATTCCTTCAGTCCTTCATTCCTTCATTCCTACATTCCTTCATTCCTTCATTCCTTCATTCCTTCATTCCTTCATTCCTTCATTCCCTCATTCCCTCATTCCCTCATTCCCTCATTCCCTCATTCCATCATTCCCTCATTCCCTCATTCCCTCATTCCCTCATTCCCTCATTCCCTCATTCCCTCATTCCTTCATTCCTCCATTTCTTCATTCCTTCGTTCCTTCGTTCCTTCGTTCCTTCGTTCCTTCGTTCCTTCGTTACTTCATTCCTTCATACCTTCATTCCCTCATTCCCTCATTCCCTCATTCCTTCATTCCTTCATTCCTTCATTCCTTCATTCCTTCATTCCTTCATTCCTTCATCCTTTCATCCTTTCATCCTTTCATCCTTTCATCCTTTCATCCTTTCATCCTTTCATCCTTTCATCCTTTCATCCTTTCATCCTTTCATCCTTTCATCCTTTCATCCTTTCATCCTATCATTCTTTCATCCTTTCATCCTTTCATCCTTTAATCCTTCATCCTTTCATTCCTTCATTCCTTCATTCTTCCATTCCTTAATTCCTTCATTCCTTCATTCCTTCATTCCTTCATTCCTTCATTCCTTTATTCCTTCATTCCTTCATTCCTTCATTCCTTCATTCCTTCATTCCTTCATTCCATCATTCCTTCATTCCTTCATTCCTTCATTCCTTCATTCCTTCATTACTTCATTCCTTCATTCCTTCATTCCTTCATTTCTTCATTCCTTCATTCCACCATTCCCTCATTCCTTCATTCCCTCATTCCCTCATTCCCTCATTCCCTCATTCCCTCATTCCCTCATTCCCTCATTCCCTCATTCCTTCATTCCTTCATTCCTTCATTCCTTCATTCCTTCATTCCTTCGTTCCTTCGTTACTTCATTCCTTCATTCCTTCATTCCCTCATTCCCTCATTCCCTCATTCCTTCATTCCTTCATTCCTTCATTCCTTCATTCCTTCGTTCCTTCGTTACATCATTCCTTCATTCCTTCATTCCCTCATTCCCTCATTCCCTCATTTCTTCATTCCTTCATTCCTTCTTTCCTTCATTCCTTCATTCCTTCATTCCTTCATTCCTTCTTTCCTTCATTCCTTCATTCCTTCATTCCTTCATTCCTTCATTCCTTCATCCTTTCATCCTTTCATCCTTTCATCCTTTCATCCTTTCATCCTTTCATCCTTTCATCCTTCATCCTTTCATTCCTTCATTCCTTCATTCTTCCATTCCTTCATTCCTTCATTCCTTCGTTCCTTCGTTCCTTCGTTCCTTCGTTCCTTCATTCCCGCATTCCCTCATTCCCGCATTCCCTCATTCCTTCATTCCTTCATTCCTTCATTCCTTCATTCCTTCATTCCTTCATTCCTTCATTCCTTCATTCCTTCATTCCTTCATTCCTTCATTCCTTCATTCCTTCATTCCTTCATTCCTTCATTCCTTCATTCCTTCATTCCTTCATTCCTTCATTCCTTCATTCCTTCATTCCTTCATTCCTTCATTCCTTCATTCCTTCATTCCTTCATTCCTTCATTCCTTCATTCCTTCATTCCTTCATTCCTTCATTCCTTCATTCCTTCATTCCTTCATTCCTTCATTCCTTCATTCCTTCATTCCTTCATTCCTTCATTCCTTCATTCCTTCATTCCTTCATTCCTTCATTCCTTCATTCCTTCATTCCTTCATTCCTTCATTCCTTCATTCCTTCATTCCTTCATTCCTTCATTCCTTCATTCCTTCATTCCTTCATTCCTTCATTCCTTCATTCCTTCATTCCTTCATTCCTTCATTCCTTCATTCCTTCATTCCTTCATTCCTTCATTCCTTCATTCCTTCATTCCTTCATTCCTTCATTCCTTCATTCCTTCATTCCTTCATTCCTTCATTCCTTCATTCCTTCATTCCTTCATTCCTTCATTCCTTCATTCCTTCATTCCTTCATTCCTTCATTCCTTCATTCCTTCATTCCTTCATTCCTTCATTCCTTCATTCCTTCATTCCTTCATTCCTTCATTCCTTCATTCCTTCATTCCTTCATTCCTTCATTCCTTCATTCCTTCATTCCTTCATTCCTTCATTCCTTCATTCCTTCATTCCTTCATTCCTTCATTCCTTCATTCCTTCATTCCTTCATTCCTTCATTCCTTCATTCCTTCATTCCTTCATTCCTTCATTCCTTCATTCCTTCTATCCTTCGTTCCTTCATTCCTTCATTCCTTCGTTCCTTCGTTCCTTCATTCCTTCATACCTTCATTCCTTCATTCCTTCATTCCCTCATTCCCTCATTCCCTCATTCCTTCATTCCTTCATTCCTTCATACCTTCATTCCTTCATTCCTTCATTCCTTCATTCCTTCATTCCTTCATTCCTTCATTCCTTCATTCCTTCATTCCTTTATTCCTTCATTCCTTCATTCCTTCATTCCTTCATTCCTTCATTCCTTCAATACTTCATTCCTTCATTCCCTCATTCCTTCATTCCTTCATTCCTTCATTCCTTCATTCCTTCATTCCTTCATTCGTTCATTCCTTCATTCCTTCATTCCTTCATTCCTTCATTCCTTCATTCCTTCATTCCTTCGTTCCTTCGTTCCTTCGTTCCTTCGTTCCTTCATTCCTTCATTCCTTCATTCCTTCATTCCTTCATTCCTTCATTCCTTCATTCCCTCATTCCCTCATTCCTTCATTCCTTCATTCCTTCAATCCTTCATTCCTTCATTCCTTCATTCCTTCATTCCTTCATTCCTTCATTCCTTCATTCCTTCATTCCTTCATTCCTTCATTCCTTCATTCCTTCATTCCTTCATTCCTTCATTCCTTCATTCCTTCATTCCTTCATTCCTTCATTCCTTCATTCCTTCATTCCTTCATTCCTTCATTCCTTCATTCCTTCATTCCTTCATTCCTTCATTCCCTCATTCCTTCATTCCTTCATTCCTTCATTCCTTCATTCCTTCATTCCTTCATTCCTTCATTCCTTCATTCCTTCATTCCTTCATTCCTTCATTCCTTCATTCCTTCATTCCTTCATTCCTTCATTCCTTCATTCCTTCATTCCTTCATTCCTTCATTCCTTCATTCCTTCATTCCTTCATTCCTTCATTCCTTCATTCCTTCATTCCTTCATTCCTTCATTCCTTCATTCCTTCATTCCTTCATTCCCTCATTCCTTCATTCCTCCATTTCTTCATTTCTTCGTTCCTTCGTTCCTTCGTTCCTTCGTTCCTTCGTTACTTCATTCCTTCATACCTTCATTCCCTCATTCCCTCATTCCCTCATTCCTTCATTCCTTCATTCCTTCATTCCTTCATTCCTTCTTTCCTTCATTCCTTCATTCCTTCATTCCTTCATTCCTTCATTCCCTCATTCCTTCATTCCCTCATTCCCTCATTCCCTCTTTCCCTCATTCCCTCATTCCCTCATTCCTTCATTCCTTCTTTCCTTCATTCCTTCATTCCTTCATTCCTTCTTTCCTTCATTCCTTCATTCCTTCATTCCTTCATTCCTTCATCCTTTCATCCTTTCATCCTTTCATCCTTTCATCCTTTCATCCTTTAATCCTTCATCCTTTCATTCCTTCATTCCTTCATTCCTTCATTCCTTCATTCCTTCGTTCCTTCGTTCCTTCGTTCCTTCGTTCCTTCGTTCCTTCATTCCTTCATTCCCGCATTCCCCCATTCCTTCATTCCTTCATTCCTTCATTCCTTCATTCCTTCATTCCTTCATTCCTTCGTTCCTTCGTTACATCATTCCTTCATTCCTTCATTCCCTCATTCCCTCATTCCCTCATTTCTTCATTCCTTCATTCCTTCTTTCCTTCATTCCTTCATTCCTTCATTCCTTCTTTCCTTCATTCCTTCATTCCTTCGTTCCCTCATTCCTTCATTCCTTCATTCCTTCATTCCTTCATTCCTTCATTCCTTCATTCCTTCATTCCTTCATTCCTTCATTCCTTCATTCCTTCATTCCTTCATTCCTTCATTCCTTCATTCCTTCATTCCTTCATTCCTTCATTCCTTCATTCCTTCAATCCTTCATTCCTTCATTCCTTCATTCCTTCATTCCCTCATTCCCTCATTCCCTCATTCCCTCATTCCCTCATTCCCTCATTCCCTCATTCCATCATTCCCTCATTCCCTCATTCCCTCATTCCCTCATTCCCTCATTCCGTCATTCGTTCATTCCTTCATTCCTTCATTTCTTCATTCCTTCATTCCTTCATTCCTTCATTCCTTCGTTCCTTCGTTCCTTCGTTCCTTCATTCCTTCATTCCTTCATTCCTTCATTCCTTCATTTCTTCATTCCTTCTTTCCTTCATTCCTTCATTCCTTCATCCTTTCATCCTTTAATCCTTCATCCTTTCATTCCTTCATTCCTTCATTCTTCCATTCCTTCATTCCTTCATTCCTTCATTCCTTCATTCCTTCGTTCCTTCGTTACTTCATTCCTTCATTCCTTCATTCCCTCATTCCCTCATTCCCTCATTCCTTCATTCCTTCATTCCTTCATTCCTTCATTCCTTCATTCCTTCGTTCCTTCGTTACATCATTCCTTCATTCCTTCATTCCCTCATTCCCTCATTTCCTCATTTCTTCATTCTTTCATTCCTTCTTTCCTTCATTCCTTCATTCCTTCATTCCTTCATTCCTTCTTTCCTTCATTCCTTCATTCCTTCATTCCCTCATTCCTTCATTCCTTCATTCCTTCATTCCTTCATTCCTTCATTCCTTCATTCCTTCATTCCTTCATTCCTTCATTCCTTCATTCCTTCATTCCTTCATTCCTTCATTCCTTCATTCCTTCATTCCTTCAATCCTTCATTCCTTCATTCCTTCATTCCTTCATTCCCTCATTCCCTCATTCCCTCATTCCCTCATTCCCTCATTCCCTCATTCCCTCATTCCATCATTCCCTCATTCCCTCATTCCCTCATTCCCTCATTCCCTCATTCCCTCATTCCTTCATTCGTTCATTCCTTCATTCCTTCATTCCTTCATTCCTTCATTCCTTCATTCCTTCGTTCCTTCGTTCCTTCGTTCCTTCATTCCTTCATTCCATCATTCCTTCATTCCTTCATTCCTTCATTCCCTCATTCCCTCACTCCCTCATTCCCTCATTCCTTCATTCCTTCATTCCTTCATTCCTTCATTCCTTCATTCCTTCATTCCTTCATTCCTTCATTCCTTCATTCCTTCATTCCTTCATTCCTTCATTCCTTCATTCCTTCATTCCTTCATTCCTTCATTCCTTCATTCCTTCATTCCTTCATTCCTTCATTCCTTCATTCCTTCATTCCTTCATTCCTTCATTCCTACATTCCTTCATTCCTTCATTCCTTCATTCCTTCATTCCTTCATTCCTTCATTCCTTCATTCCCTCATTCCCTCATTCCCTCATTCCCTCATTCCCTCATTCCCTCATTCCCTCATTCCCTCATTCCCTCATTACTTCATTCCTCCATTTCTTCATTCCTTCGTTCCTTCGTTCCTTCGTTCCTTCGTTACTTCATTCCTTCATTCCCTCATTCCCTCATTCCCTCATTCCTTCATTCCTTCATTCCTTCATTCCTTCATTCCTTCATTCCTTCATTCCTTCATTCCTTCATCCTTTCATCCTTTCATCCTTTCATCCTTTCATCCTTTCATCCTTTCATCCTTTCATCCTTTCATCCTTTCATCCTTTCATCCTTTCATCCTTTCATCCTATCATTCTTTCATCCTTTCATCCTTTCATCCTTTAATCCTTCATCCTTTCATTCCTTCATTCCTTCATTCTTCCATTCCTTAATTCCTTCATTCCTTCATTCCTTAATTCCTTCATTCCTTCATTCCTTTATTCCTTCATTCCTTCATTCCTTCATTCCTTCATTCCTTCATTCCTTCATACCTTCATTCCATCATTCCTTCATTCCTTCATTCATTCATTCCTTCATTCCTTCATTACTTCATTCCTTCATTCCTTCATTCCTTCATTCCTTCATTCCACCATTCCCTCATTCCTTCATTCCCTCATTCCCTCATTCCCTCATTCCCTCATTCCCTCATTCCCTCATTCCTTCATTCCTTCATTCCTTCATTCCTTCATTCCTTCGTTCCTTCGTTACTTCATTCCTTCATTCCTTCATTCCCTCATTCCCTCATTCCCTCATTCCTTCATTCCTTCATTCCCTCATTTCTTCATTCCTTCATTCCTTCTTTCCTTCATTCCTTCATTCCTTCATTCCTTCTTTCCTTCATTCCTTCATTCCTTCATTCCTTCATTCCTTCATTCCTTCATCCTTTCATCCTTTCATCCTTTCATCCTTTCATCCTTTCATCCTTTCATCCTTTCATCCTTTCATCCTTTAATCCTTCATCCTTTCATTCCTTCATTCCTTCATTCTTCCATTCCTTCATTCCTTCATTCCTTCGTTCCTTCGTTCCTTCGTTCCTTCGTTCCTTCATTCCTTCATTCCCTCATTCCCGCATTCCCTCATTCCTTCATTCATTCATTCCTTCATTCCTTCATTCCTTCATTCCTTCATTCCTTCATTCCTTCATTCCTACATCCCTTCATTCCTTCATTCCTTGATTCCTTCATTCCTTCATTCCTTCATTCCTTCATTCCCTCATTCCCTCATTCCCTCATTCCCTCATTCCCTCATTCCCTCATTCCCTCATTCCCTCATTCCCTCATTCCCTCATTCCTTCATTCCTCCATTTCTTCATTCCTTCGTTCCTTCGTTCCTTCGTTCCTTCGTTCCTTCGTTCCTTCGTTCCTTCGTTACTTCATTCCTTCATACCTTCATTCCCTCATTCCCTCATTCCCTCATTCCTTCATTCCTTCATTCCTTCATTCCTTCATTCCTTCATTCCTTCATTCCTTCATCCTTTCATCCTTTCATCCTTTCGTCCTTTCATCCTTTCATCCTTTCATCCTTTCATCCTGTCATCCTTTCATCCTTTCATCCTTTCATCCTTTCATCCTTTCATCCTTTCATCCTTTCATCCTTTCATCCTATCATTCTTTCATCCTTTCATCCTTTCATCCTTTCATCCTTTAATCCTTCATCCTTTCATTCCTTCATTCCTTCATTCTTCCATTCCTTAATTCCTTCATTCCTTCATTCCTTCATTCCTTCATTCCTTCATTCCTTTATTCCTTCATTCCTTCATTCCTTCATTCCTTCATTCCTTCATTCCTTCATTCCATCATTCCTTCATTCCTTCATTCCTTCATTCCTTCATTCCTTCATTCCTTCATTACTTCATTCCTTCATTCCTTCATTCCTTCATTCCTTCATTCCTTCATTCCACCATTCCCTCATTCCTTCATTCCCTCATTCCCTCATTCCCTCATTCCCTCATTCCCTCATTCCCTCATTCCTTCATTCCTTCATTCCTTCATTCCTTCATTCCTTCATTCCTTCATTCCTTCATTCCTTCATTCCTTCATTCCTTCATTCCTTCATTCCTTCATTCCTTCATTCCTTCATTCCTTCATTCCTTCATTCCTTCATTCCTTCATTCCTTCATTCCTTCATTCCTTCATTCCTTCATTCCTTCATTCCTTCATTCCTTCATTCCTTCATTCCTTCATTCCTTCATTCCTTCATTCCTTCATTCCTTCATTCCTTCATTCCTTCATTCCTTCATTCCTTCATTCCTTCATTCCTTCATTCCTTCATTCCTTCATTCCTTCATTCCTTCATTCCTTCATTCCTTCAGTCCTTCATTCCTTCATTCCTACATTCCTTCATTCCTTCATTCCTTCATTCCTTCATTCCTTCATTCCTTCATTCCTTCATTCCCTCATTCCCTCATTCCCTCATTCCCTCATTCCATCATTCCCTCATTCCCTCATTCCCTCATTCCCTCATTCCCTCATTCCCTCATTCCCTCATTCCCTCATTCCTTCATTCCTTCATCCTTTCATCCTTTCATCCTTTCATCCTTTCATCCTTTCATCCTTTCATCCTTTCATCCTTTCATCCTTTCATCCTTTCATCCTTTCATCCTTTCATCCTTTCATCCTTTCATCCTTTCATCCTATCATTCTTTCATCCTTTCATCCTTTCATCCTTTAATCCTTCATCCTTTCATTCCTTCATTCCTTCATTCTTCCATTCCTTAATTCCTTCATTCCTTCATTCCTTCATTCCTTCATTCCTTCATTCCTTTATTCCTTCATTCCTTCATTCCTTCATTCCTTCATTCCTTCATTCCTTCATTCCATCATTCCTTCATTCCTTCATTCCTTCATTCCTTCATTCCTTCATTACTTCATTCCTTCATTCCTTCATTCCTTCATTTCTTCATTCCTTCATTCCACCATTCCCTCATTCCTTCATTCCCTCATTCCCTCAATCCCTCATTCCCTCATTCCCTCATTCCCTCATTCCCTCATTCCCTCATTCCTTCATTCCTTCATTCCTTCATTCCTTCATTCCTTCATTCCTTCGTTCCTTCGTTACTTCATTCCTTCATTCCTTCATTCCCTCATTCCCTCATTCCCTCATTCCTTCATTCCTTCATTCCTTCATTCCTTCATTCCTTCGTTCCTTCGTTACATCATTCCTTCATTCCTTCATTCCCTCATTCCCTCATTCCCTCATTTCTTCATTCCTTCATTCCTTCTTTCCTTCATTCCTTCATTCCTTCATTCCTTCATTCCTTCTTTCCTTCATTCCTTCATTCCTTCATTCCTTCATTCCTTCATTCCTTCATCCTTTCATCCTTTCATCCTTTCATCCTTTCATCCTTTCATCCTTTCATCCTTTCATCCTTCATCCTTTCATTCCTTCATTCCTTCATTCTTCCATTCCTTCATTCCTTCATTCCTTCGTTCCTTCGTTCCTTCGTTCCTTCGTTCCTTCATTCCTTCATTCCCTCATTCCCGCATTCCCTCATTCCTTCATTCCTTCATTCCTTCATTCCTTCATTCCTTCATTCCTTCATTCCTTCATTCCTTCATTCCTTCATTCCTTCATTCCTTCATTCCTTCATTCCTTCATTCCTTCATTCCTTCATTCCCTCATTCCTTCATTCCTTCATTCCGTCATTCCTTCATTCCCTCATCCTCATTCCTTCATTCCTTCATTCCTTCATTCCTTCATTCCTTCATTACTTCATTCCTTCATTCCTTCATTCCACCCCATTCCTCATCCAACCCTCATTCCCTCATTCCTCATTCCATCATTCCTTCATTCCATCATTCCTTCATTCCTTCATTCCTTCATTCCTTCATCCTTCCTTCTTCCTTCATTCCTTCATTCCTTCATTCCCTCATTCCCTCATTCCCTCATTCCTTCATTCCTTCATTCCTCATCCTCATTCCTTCATTCCTTCATTCCTTCATTCCTTCATTCCTTCATTCCTTCATTCCTAATCCTTCATTCCTTCATTCCTTCATTACTTCATTCCTTCATTCTTCATTCCTTCATTCCTTCATTCCTCATCCATTCCTTCATTCCCTCATTCCCTCATTCCCTCATTCCCTCATTCCCTCATTCCTTCATTCCTTCATTCCTTCATTCCTGCATTCCTTCATTCCTTCATTCCTTCATTCCTTCATTCCTTCATTCCTTCATTCCCTCATTCCCTCATTCCCTCATTCCCTCATTCACTCATTCCCTCATTCCCTCATTCCTCATTCCTTCATTCCTTCATTCCTTCTTTCCTTCATTCCTTCATTCCTCATTCCTTCTTTCCATCATTCCTTCATTCCTTCATTCCTTCATTCCTTCATTCCTTCATCCTTTCATCCTTTCATCCTTTCATCCTTTCATCCTTCATCCTTCATCCTTAATCCTCATCCTTTCATTCCTTCATTCCTTCATTCTTCCATTCCTTCATTCCTTCATTCCTTCATTCCTTCATTCCTTCGTTCCTTCGTTACTTCATTCCTTCATTCCTTCATTCCTTCATTCCTTCATTCCTTCATTCCTTCATTCCTTCATTCCTTAATTCCTTAATTCCTTCATTCCTTCATTCCTTCATTCCTTCATTCCTTCATTCCTTCATTCCTTCATTCCTTCATTCCTTCATTCCTTCATTCCATCATTCCTTCATTCCTTCATTCCTTCATTCCTTCATTCCTTCATCCTTCAAACTTCATTCCTTCATTCCTTCATTCCTTCATTCCTTCATTCCACCATTCCACATTCCTTCATCCCATCCCATTCCCTCATTCCACATCCTCAACCTCATTCCCTCATTCCCTCATTCCCTCATTCCTCATCCATCATCCTCATTCCCTTCATTCCTTCATTCCTTCATTCCTTCATTCCTTCATTCCCTCATTCCCTCATTCCCTCATTCCTTCATTCCTTCATTCCTTCATTCCTTCATTCCTTCGTTCCTTCGTTACATCATTCCTTCATTCCTTCATTCCCTCATTCCCTCATTCCCTCATTCCTTCATTCCATCATTCCTTCATTCCTTCATTCCTTCATTCCTTCATTCCTTCATTCCTTCATTCCTTCATTCCTTCATTCCTTCATTCCTTCATTCCTTCATTCCTTCATTCCTTCATTCCTTCATTCCTTAATTCCTTCATTCCTTCATTCCTTCATTCCTTCATTCCTTCATTCCTTCATTCCTTCATTCCTCATTCCTTCATTCCTTCATTCCTTCATTCCTTCATTCCTTCATTCCTTCATTCCTTCATTCCTTCATTCCTTCATTCCTTCATTCCTTCATTACTTCATTCCTTCATTCCTTCATTCCACCATTCCCTCATTCCTTCATTCCCTCATTCCCTCATTCCCTCATTCCTTCATTCCATCATTCCTTCATTCCTTCATTCCATCATTCCTTCATTCCTTCATTCCTTCATTCCTTCATTCCTTCATTCCTTCATTCCTTCGTTACTTCATTCCTTCATTCCGTCATTCCTTCATTCCCTCATTCCTTCATTCCTTCATTCCTTCATTCCTTCATTCCTTCATTCCTTCATTACTTCATTCCTTCATTCCTTCATTCCACCATTCCCTCATTCCTTCATTCCCTCATTCCCTCATTCCCTCATTCCTTCATTCCATCATTCCTTCATTCCTTCATTCCATCATTCCTTCATTCCTTCATTCCTTCATTCCTTCATTCCTTCATTCCTTCATTCCTTCGTTACTTCATTCCTTCATTCCTTCATTCCCTCATTCCCTCATTCCCTCATTCCTTCATTCCTTCATTCCTTCATTCCTTCATTCCTTCATTCCTTCATTCCTTCTTTCCTTCATTCCTTCATTCCTTCATTCCCTCATTCCTTCATTCCTTCATCCTTTCATCCTTTCATCCTTTCATCCTTTCATTCCTTCATTCCTTCATTCTGGAATTCCTTCATTCCTTCATGCCTTCGTTCCTTCGTTCCTTCATTCCTTCATTGCTTCATTCCCTCATTCCCTCATTCCCTCATTCCCTCATTCCTTCATTCCTTCATTCCTTCATTCCTTCATTCCTTCATTCCTTCATTCCTTCATTCCTTCATTCCTTCATTCCTTCATTCCTTCATTCCTTCATTCCTTCATTCCTTCATTAACTTCATTCCTTCATTCCTTCATTCCACCATTCCCTCATTCCTTCATTCCCTCATTCCCTCATTCCCTCATTCCCTCATTCCTTCATTCCTTCATTCCTTCATTCCTTCATTCCTTCATTCCTTCGTTCCTTCGTTACATCATTCCTTCATTCCTTCATTCCCTCATTCCCTCATTCCCTCATTCCTTCATTCCTTCATTCCTTCATTCCTTCATACCTTCATTCCTTCATTCCTTCATTCCTACATTCCTTCATTCCTTCATTCCTTCATTCCTTCATTCCTTCATTCCTTCATTCCTTAATTCCTTCATTGCTTCATTCCTTCATTCCTTCATTCCATCATTCCTTCATTCCTTCATTCCTTCATTCCTTCATTCCTTCATTCCTTCATTCCATCATTCCTTCATTCCTTCATTCCTTCATTCCTTCATTCCTTCATTCCTTCATTACTTCATTCCTTCATTCCTTCATTCCCTCATTCCTTCATTCCCTCATTCCCTCATTCCCTCATTCCCTCATTCCCTCATTCCCTCATTCCTTCATTCCTTCATTCCTTCATTCCTTCATTCCTTCATTCCTTCATTCCTTCATTCCTTCATTCCTTCATTTCTTCATTCCTTCATTCCTTCATTCCCTCATTCCTCATCCCTCATTCCCTCTTTCCCTCATTCCCTCATTCCTTCATTCCCTCATTCCTTCATTCCTTCATTCCTCATTCCTTCATTCCTTCATTCCTTCATTCCTTCATTCCTTCATTCCTTCATTCCTTCATTCCTTCATTCCTTCATTCCTTCATTCCTTCATCCTTTCATCCTTTCATCCTATCATTCTTTCATCCTTTCATCCTTTCATCCTTTAATCCTTCACCTTTCATTCCTTCATTCCTTCATTCTTCCATTCCTTCATTCCTTCATTCCTTCATTCCTTCATTCCTTCATTCCTTCATTCCTTCATTCCATCATTCCTTCATTCCTTCATTCCTTCATTCCTTCATTCCTTCATTCCTTCATTCCTTCATTACTTCATTCCTTCATTCCTTCATTCCCTCGTTCCTTCATTCCCTCATTCCCTCATTCCCTCATTCCCTCATTCCCTCATTCCCTCATTCCCTCATTCCCTCATTCCCTCATTCCTTCATTCCTTCATTCCTTCATTCCTTCATTCCTTCATTCCTTCATTCCTTCATTCCTTCATTCCTTCATTCCTTCATTCCTTCATTCCTTCATTCCTTCATTCCTTCATTCCTTCATTCCTTCATTCCTTCATTCCTTCATTCCTTCGTTCCTTCGTTACATCATTCCTTCATTCCTTCATTCCCTCATTCCCTCATTCCCTCATTCCTTCATTCCTTCATTCCTCCATTCCTTCATTCCTTCATTCCTTCATTCCTTCATTCCTTCATTCCTTCATTCCTTCGTTCCTTCGTTCCTTCGTTCCTTCGTTCCTTCATTCCCTCATTCCCTCATTCCTTCATTCCTTCATTCCTTCATTCCTTCATTCCTTCATTCCTTCATTCCTTCATTCCTTC